>JAJJHY010003831.1:13996927-14013122 GCA_021224005.1 Drosophila setifemur | reverse complement strand
TTCATATGGCACAATGCGACAATTTACGTTAAACGTTGAACACAATTTGATATGACAAAAGAGTTGTCTACGTGCCATCATTGTGCCCATTATTGTTGCCCGCCCATTTGAAGGCGGATGTGAGCCAACTCGGCTCCATGCCATTGTCCTTTCCATAACGCCTGGCCAACATTCGTGGCCATAATTTAAATGCCTCTGCCTCTGCCTCCGCCCACCCACTCATATATATAGTACATATCTCGCGTATATAATCGTATTCCTACCAAGTGCAACGCTTTCATAAAAATATTTGCAATTCATTTTCGCAAGCAGGGAAATCAATTTGCAACCAAAAAAAAAAAAAAAAAGGTGTCGGCGACAGCAAACGCATTCCATTCGGCAGAGACACATCTCTGCGATACACATAAAAATATCGTTAATTATGGCCAGAACGGGACAAGGACAATGCCTCTCTCTCTCTCTCTGTTGCCACTTTTGACCCGCCATAAATGTGTAATTAAAAATTCGCCTTCGCGTTAACCGTTTTCTGGCTGTTGAGCTGTGCAATTTTAATTTGTTTTTAATGTTTACAACACACACCGCTGGCACAAGCTGGCCAAATGGTGATGCCCTCTTTAAATATGCATCAGATAGTTACGGGGAATATGCATTCAAGACCACTCTATATATTTCTAGTCATTCCCTAGAAGTACTTGTCCCTTGTCCATACAAAGTATCTTTTCAAGACAGCTCAAGTTGACTCACTTTCGAAATTGAATAAAATGTGTGAAGTGAACCGACTTACATGATTCCTTTTTTGGCAGATAATATTTTTTATAGTGATGATCGGAAATGTTGTTATTTCTCTGGCCTCCAACTACTATATAATATAAATGGCATTTTGCCTTAATGCAACCGTTAAGAGAGTATTCAAATTTTTATGTGCCCATAAAAAAATGAGCTCCATTCCTCTGTTCTTTTGCGTTGGTAAATTACGGCTTACATAAAAGTCGTTTGTACAAAGATATATATTCATCTGCCTGTATGGGACTTTTTCATATATATATGTATAACACGTATACATTTATGTATGCGTGCACTATCACATTATTATTAATGAATGAGTATTTATTTGTATTTACAGCTGAATTGCTCCACTCGAGCGTCGGAAATTTTCCCATTCTCCTCGCAGCATTTTCCTCTGCCATTTTTCTCCATTTTCCCAATCATATTCTCTGGCTGCTATCCGTTTGCCACTTGAGTTCCCCATTCTGATGTTTGCCATTCTCGTTTTTTTTTCTTTTTTATTTTATTGTTAAGTTTTCGGCTTTTTATGCAAATTGCGGGTATTGTGTGTGTGTGTGTGTGTGTGTTGCTCTTTTCTTGTTTTTCATGCCGCCGCTGTTGGTGTCAATATTTAAATTGCGTGTAAGGCCAATAAAGCGTAAATGTTGCCCTGAAAAGTGGCCAACACTTTGTGTTCCATTCTATATATAGTACATATATATTTCAGGGGAAACAAAAATAAATCTAACCTGCAGAATGCGCTTGGGCAGATTGCGATCGTCTTCCTCGGTGATTTGTGTGCGATATGTTTGACGATCGAATACCGGTGGATTATCGTTGACATCGCGAACATTGATCACAACGGTGGTGTAGTTGTTTTTGCGATTCCGCGTGGCCTCCAGGCGCAGTTCGTACTGAAAAAAATTATTAAATAAATATTTTATATACTCGTATAGGTGCAATAAATATATTTACAAAATGTATTCATAATTAATTGGGGAAAACAATAGCATAATCATTTTTTAATGATTTAAATCGAATACTCGTTTGGAATTGTGAAATATATAAGTACTTTTATTCATTATATATATTTTTTAATGTTTGTTGCAAAACTATTTTTAATTTGTATTGCCAAAGAAAACAATAACGTAATAATTTTTAATGAAACTTTTTTTTTAATGCAACTAATTTTTTTAATTTGTTTTGTCAATGAAAAGAAGAACTGATTAATTTTTAATGATTGAAATAAAATACTTTGCTCATTGTATATTTTTTAATAGTTTTTGTAAAACGTTTTTAATTTGTATTGTCAATTGAAAATAACATAATAATTTTTAATGATTTAACTGTGAAATAAAAATATTTGTATAATTTTTTGCAAAACGTTTTTTAATTTGTCTTGTCAATGGAAGCAAAAAACGTAATAATTTTCAATGATTAAAGTCATATATAATAACGAACTGTGAAATAAAGAAACACTCTTACTCGTCACATATTTTTTAATATGTTTTGCCAAGTTAATTTGTTCTGAAGCATATTTAAAAAAAAACCGTATTAAATCCACTCAAAACCCATAACCTAATGTGCCAACTACACTCTTGGGGGAATGTAAAAAAAAAAATTGTCCGAGAATTATCAGGCAAAGAGATTTATTCAGGGCTGACGTTTTAAATGCGTCTGATGTTGAGAGGCTGCCGTTGTCGAGTTTCGCACAACAAAAGCCAAAATCGCATGAATGGACGCTAGAAGTTTTTTTCCACGGCCCGAACAAAAACATGTGAAACAAAAACAGAAAAAAAACAAGAAAAAAAGCTGGAAAAAAAATAGAACCAAATACGAAATTGGCAACACATGTTACGGGTGCTGTGGCCTGTTGTTTTGGTTGCCTCTGGTTGTGGCAGGACTCGTTGCAAGGCTGGGTATTGACAGCTACACGGATTTCCAGTCAGCCGTCCTGTGGGGGTGCGAAAACAAGTTGCGTAGAGGTGATGACTACGCCAAGCAGGATGCAGGATCCGGGATACGGGGATTTGGAGGGGCTTCTATTTGGGCGGGGAACTGGTGCGTTGGCAATCACGTTCAAAATGCGCATTGGGAGATGTAACGACAGCTGTAGCTGTCTATGAATCCCCTTCGACCGGATTCCTCTGCCAGCGAATGTAAGCGAATTTTCCCTTTTTCGGATTAATTTTATTCTTTTTTCATATGCCTCGTCTTGTCTTGTTGAAAGTTTCGCTTTCGCCCCCTCCCTACACCCCTTTGCAAAAGTTTTGCATAGTTTTACATATATTTTTTTTCGGTTTTGTTCTTAACCAAGGCAGAAAAATATATAAATTATGCATGCAACACAAAGTTGGGACCTGGCTAAAATAAAATAGGACCTAGAAAAATGTGCATCAACTTGAAGACAACTCTTCAGTATAGTCTAACAAAAAAAAACTAAGGAAAAAAAGGGTGAAATGTTAATTTAAAACATGATTTAATGCCTTAAAATAAAATGTTTTTTCCTGAAACAAGCTTTTGTCCTTGGGTCACTTTTTGTGTGTTAAAAAAAACATCGTTTTAAAAATGAGTTACATTAAAATCCATTAAACTTTCTTATACAAATATAAAAATAAATAAATATGTTATAAATAAATGAAGGATTTTAATTTAAATGTCTAAGAATAAAGAACATTATTGTAAATATATATTATTTTATTGAAAATAAATGGGTCACCTTTTTGTGAGTTATAAAAAAAGCATCGCTTTAAAAATGATTTACATTAAAATCCATACAAATTTTTGATACAATTTATTAAATAAATAAAAGAATAATGTAAATCTAATTTTATAAGAATAAAGAAGGATATTTAAGATAATTATTATTTTATTCAAAATAAATGGGTCACTTTTTTGTGAGTTATAAACAAAAACATCTGTGTAAAAATTATTTAAACTAAAATCAATTAAAATTTGTTACACAATTATTTAAATTTAATTTTATAAGAATAATAAATAATATTTTAAACATTTATTATTCTGTTGAAAATAAATAATGTAAGTTCTAATTTTCTTAACATTCTTATGTTGTTACAAAGAATATGTTTACAAAAGTTGAAGTCTGGATTATTTGGTTCAACGAAAACACGAATGATTTAAATTTTTTCCCAGTGTAGACCCTTCAACTCTTGTAGACAGTTGCGAAGCAGTCAACTACTTACCCTTGGCCGCGTTTCGTAGTCGAGTGGACTTGCCACGTAGATGACACCGGTGGTGTTCTGGACGGCGAAGGCATTGCCTATGTTACCGCCTGTGATCTGGTATCGAATATTCGTCGCTGCAAGGATACACAAAGCGTATGGCGTTAAAAAGGATTAAGTTAAATGCACCGGCTCAGTGGGGTAATTAAATGGGGCTTATTAAATGTAAGCGCCGCACATTGCGTATGCTTAATGGAAATTAATTCAATTTTATTATATTAAAATGTCAAAAGAAGCTTAAAAGGTATTTTAAATCTAAAGGGTAGGAATTTCACTTTGCTTGATTTTCTGATATCATATATAATATATTATTTTATCTGATTTTCTTTTTAAAACCTTTATTGATTTATTATATGTTTTTTTTTTAATCATAATTTGGCTTAATTTGTTCGCAACGAGTTGTAAAGCTTAATTCCAAAATAATGCACACGCGTATCAACAGATTTTAGCCTCTACCAAAAAGGTACTTCAAGATCAAAAACAACAAACAACAAAGTCAAGTAGGGAAAAAGCAGGCAGCTGAAATAATTAAGTTCATTAAAAAACATTTTGCACCCATGGGAAAGGACATGGCCCTAATGTTGCTGAGGAGAATGACAGCCAACAACAAGATGCCATATAATTTACTTATTCCTTGTTTAAACAGCCTGCAAAAGTGTTGTCTTCGCTGCCGGAATATGGAAATGCTCTCACATGTGACACATACGAGTCTGAATGTATGATGGAAGGAAAACTTTTGGGAAAAGGGGGAGAAATCTGGGGCACACGGTAACGGGGCATGGGGCACGGGGCTGATGTTGCCACATTGTCTGTGCATTTATGCGGAAATGTGAAAGGCAAACATTAGCGTAAATTAGCGACGCGTAAATCGCTTAACCTGCTCGACTAGGACGAGCAAGGAGCAGGGATGTAGCTGGAGTTTTGAGGCATTAAAACTTGGCCACATTTGGCTTTAGCCGAGTGTTGACGTTAACAGCTTTATGCACAATTAAGGAATTAGTTCCGAGGGCTGATGGGAAAGTTGAGCATGAAAATATTATTCAATTTATTCATGTCAAGTGGGTTTTCACACAAACATTTACTGTACATTTTAACATTTAAACATAATAAATTTCTTAATTATTTCAAAGAAACTAAAACTGATGTAAAAACAACTTAAGCTAATTCAAATAACTAGCTATGTGTCCAATTTCTCTGTGCATCTGATCGTAGGTAAATTTGATGAATGCGTCGTATTGTTCAGTCATCTGATTGCTCAGCACTATTTCATATTGTTCTCTAAGTTGTTCCTCGCTTTGCTTCAGCATTCCACAACAAATGGAGAACAATTGTCCAAAGGTAAATAGATTTCTATCTTCTTGGATGGAACTATTCTGGGAAGACTTCGTGTCCATTTTAAAATCACTCGACTCGGCATCATTGGGAACTGGTGGATTCTTGAGTAATATTTGAGTATCAGATGTAACTATATCCCTTTGGGGATAAACAGTTGGTAATTCAACCATTCGCCTTCGTTTTGTGGCTAATGAGTCCGGGGAATCCTGTAGCGATGAAAAGGTCCGCTTTCTTGATAGGCAATACATAACTGAATCTTTCAGATATTTTTTTGTGGTCTATTCTCTTGAAGTTGAAATATAAAATGTGTGGAAAAACCTTACAATATTATCAAGGCCAGCTTGATATTTATGGATTGATTTATTTTATTTGTAAAGTGTAGGATATATTCTTCCGAAACAGCCCTCGCTCCAGAATTTATTTAATTATTTTTGCACTTAAATTTACTTGCTTCCAAAAACATGAAAAAAAAACATTCCCTACTTTAAACGTATCTAAAATCTTGTTCGGGGAATAAAAAACAAACACATTAAGTGTAGCTCCGGCAAGTCCTGTTAAGTAGTCCCCAGTCTTAGACAATGACGTTTACAATTTACGATGTCATGACGCCGTTTTAAATCACTGATAATGATAATAAATTAATATACAGACACCAGGGTCTTGAGCACACATGGGAGAGCATCGAAGGCAATAAAAAGATCCCCAACTCCTAGCTCTCGCAGTTTTTTGTGTACTTATTTAGCATGAAAAGTCATTTTAAAAACGCCTGGCGAAAAACATTTTCGGCTTTTTCCTCTTGTTTTGATATTTCGAGGAATTCGAGAATGGTTTTTTTTTTGTGAGCTTTAAAGGGAGGCAACTAAGTGTTTTGCAGGACTTCTTGTGTACGTCTTAGGTGTGCGTCTTTAAGACTGTGTGAGCTTTAAGAGATTTGTCAACATGGAAATAAATGAGCATCGTTTGCATTGAGTCCTCTTGGAAGTTGTTCTTCGAACTGGCTCGAAATGTGACAACATTTGGCCAACACATGGCAACCACTCGAATCCGCACACACCCAAATAAATAATATTTTCGCTCATAAATTTCGAATGTGGCACGCAGTGGCACAAAAGTTTTACAGCTCCATTCGTATTTCAAAGTAGACACAAACAAGGCAACGCAAGAAATCACATAAAAGATTTGTCCTGACCCTGTTTCACATCCTCGCAGCCTTCAATTCATATCCTAGGAGAGAGATTCACAGCGAAGTGAAAGCTTTTCTTTTCCCCCAAAAAAATATTCGTGTGCACATTTATTTTTCCGTTTGCCGGTGCTCTTAACGTTGTTGTTCTTTTTTTTTTGAAGGGCTTACACTGGTAGATTATTTGTTTTTTATTTTAATTAATACAATATGCATTGCCAAGTTCGAACTAAATCTAATAAGTTGTTGTTAAGTCAAAGGAATTACATATTGTGACCAATCATCTGAGTACCCAAATAAAACTTAAATGACTGTCAAAATATCTAAAATATATTTTATTATGATGAAAGTCACTCCGAACTTTTATTTATATTTTCTTAAGCCGTAAAATGAGACCCAAATAAATTAAGGTACTTTATTTTCTTGCACTGTTGTATTTTAGAGGGGCTGCTCTCCTTTTTTTTCCAATTCGGGTTAATGCTTTTTTCGCAGTCGTCGCGCCGGCGACAACAAGGACTCGGATACGGATTCGCATTCAGACTCCTTCTCGGAATGTCCTGTGTGTGATAGCTGTTGCTGTTGTGGAAAAACCCAGCCAAGAAAAGACAAAGTTCTTCCCACAAGTTTGTCCCCCCCAACGGCTGGGGGAAAAGTTGTTAAACGCTTTCAATGAGATTTTGAATGTTTTTCGTGCTGCAAATCGTATCTGGCATATACTCGTAAGTTTCTCTTGGCCAAAGAAACTGAGTATTAACAATAATAATTTCCGCATGGGAATCAATAGATAGATATACAAATACGCATATTAGATGCTCACTTGCTCGCAATTTGTGTTTGTCTTTCTATTTTATGGATTTATGCATATCACTGAGTTGTATCTTGTGCTCTGTGTTTGGTTGTATCTGTATCTTCAATGAGCCTTTATTTGTTAATATTTCGTAAATATTTGCGGTACATGGCCAAAGCCTAATAATATATTTGACAATGGCCGCACAGACACACACACACTCGCCGAAACTCATTGGAATATTAAAATAAATAAATGCTGTAAATATATATTATGACTCCGTGGAATGGACAAAATATTCTCAAGCGCCGCTTTAATATTTATGCATAAATTTGTGGCCCCATGAGGGAAATTGCCAAATTGCTTTTTTCTAAATGTTTATGACCTCCCCCATGGATATATATATATTCTCGTATAATTTGTTTGAGCTCCATGGAAGGAAGTCGTAGGATTCATGGCTCAAACTGACACAAAATGTCCTTGCCACATGATTTGGCAGAAATCATGTAAGCAATTGTTCTCACATGACTTAGCTATTGTTCTCTTACGTAAATGACAATTCAATCTTATGGGAGGTAAATCAAATTCGGATTATTCCTATCATGGTATTAACATCTCATTGTTTAAATTTGAATTTGGGGCGATATTTATTTTTAGTTTATTTTATAGTTGAATGATTTATATTCATCCCAAATGTCGTCATCAAATTTGTATTTCCTTGGCATTTAAATAACTTTTCTTAGCACAATAAGTAGTTTTTAGTTCTGTGATGCAAGTGACACAAGGTAAATTTATAGCAAACATTCAAAATTTTCCTGAATTTATATAAATATAATAATTTATTTTAAATTGATCTGGAAACAAAGCTCAATGAAATGCTTAATCTCGTATGTAAACATATTGTTAAAATTCCAAGGCATTTATTTAAAAATTCTCAGAATAATAATTAGTTTTTAAATCTGCGTTGCAAATGACACAACATTCAAATTTCATTCTATTTAAAATAGCATTTATATAAATATAAAATTAATAATTCATATTAAATTGTAGAATTTTACAAATACAGCCCATAAAAGAGCTTAATTCCGAATGTGAATATATTGTTAAAATTGCACCTTTATTTAAATAAATTATTTTCTCAAATTTAATTGCCTTTACATTTCAGTTCAGAGTTGAATGACATTCTTTGGAGACCATTCTGATATCTTTTAGATGCAAATCTTATGCATGAAAACACACTCCACCCAGACAATTACAATTAAAGACACACTTAATTAAATCAATTGGCAATTTATGCCATATATATATATACTTGTATATTCCTTTACTCGGGCGATTAAGTACGAACAGTAGACATATAACATTAAGTAAGCTGCTTGACTAGAAATCCAATTTAACGCAAAAAGAGGAAAAGGAATTACATTAAATTAGAAATACGCATGGAGGGTTGATGGCTGAGAGTTTATTGTTTATGGCTTTATTGTTGTTGGTTTTTGTATTTTTTTGTTGTTTTTTTTTTTGTGTTGGTTTGTTACTCACACTCATTGTGATCCTTGGCGTTGACACTGAGGACTGTGCTCTGCAAATCGGCATTTTCATCGATTTCAGTCTCGTACAGAGATCTATCGAAATATGGCGGTGATTCGTTTTTGTCGGCAATACCAATGCGTACAAATTTTGTAACTGCAAATAAGAAATAAGAGCGCAAGCCATGATATAGATACAGATACTTTATATATAGGGATTGCTGGGTTGGTTGGATGGTTGGTTGGATGGTTGGTTGGTATGTGGTTAGTGTATGAAATGCCAATAAGCAGCATTAATTATCGCAAATTTATTGATTGACAAATTGTGCGCGTGCTTCCTTTGCGGTCGAGGAAGTCGTAAACTTGTCGGTTTATGCCTGAAACGTGGCAGGCATAAAAGAGAAGAGTAACCTACACTCAAACACTACCAGAAAATCTAGTTACCAATTGGGAAAATTATATTAAATTAAAAAAAATCATAAAGCATATCTAATGATACTTATTTGTTGGTAAAATAAATTAGAAGCTATGCACAAACCATTAATTAAATGATATAAAAAATCCAAGAAAAAATTACGACAAATTCTATTCCACATCCTTATGTTTAACTGTATTTAACTAAAATTTTTCTGAGTGCATCTTTCACGGAATTTGCCAGCCGGCTTGGGAGCAGAGCATAGCTTAGTAAATTGTTAACAAGTTGGGCCGCTGCTAATGCAGACAAAGCCTTCTCGCAAATCAACCCAACTATTTGTGGGGTGCATTTGCTGCGGAACTGGGAGCGAGCACAAAAATCACAAAACAATCTACTCAAAGTGAAAAGTTTGTCCCCGTTTTCCAGTCCAAAAAGCAAAATAACTTTGCACAAAGTGCACAACGAATTGAAGGTTTTCTGCATCCGCATCTCCGCATCCGCATCCGCATCCACATCTTCTCCCTAAGGCAGCCGTAGCCCACGTTTGTTTGCATCGCTTTATTTGCTTATTTCCTGCTAATGTCTTGCCAAACAAAACTTTCTGAATAGTTGTGTAGTTTAGTTTTCGGAGGGAACGTGCGTTAATGAGTTTTATTCGAGCTGCTGCAGTTCGAGCGGTTCGGCGGAAAGCACGGGAATTGCACTTCACGAATAAGCGTGGATTTTTAGCAAATCCCCTCCAGCAAAAGTTTCGGCCCAACAACTTTGGTAAACTTGATTGTTTTTTTGCAAAAATATGAAATCCCTTAAAAGTCCATCTCAAGCTGTTGGAGTTCCCCTGAATAATTAAATTTCATTCCATTTGCTTGCTCGGATATATGTATATGTGCCTATACTATATTGAAGCGCAGCTGGTTTCGTCAACGTACGAGTAACTAACAAAGCGTTTTGCAAAATGTTCAATTTTCTCCCAAGAGCCTGCAGATGACTTAAAAGCTCCTTTGCCCCCTTCCCCCCCTTCTTTATTCTTTTTTTGTTGTCCCCATGTCGGAAGTAATAATCTGTTTTAACGATTTTATAAAAGAAGAAAACAAAAAGGCTCACATAAATAAATGAATATTATAAAATATATATATTTATGCAAGTAAAGTAACCGAACCAAACATGGCAGTCACACATCCTTAAAGAGCAAGGGAGAAATAATATTGCCAGCAGGCGTATACGTTGCGTATACGTAATATTGAAAAGGCTCCAATAGCAAATGGCATTTTATTAAATGCACTTTCATCGTTGTGTGTGCTTTAATCGGTTTTAAGGAGAGAGTTGTGAACTCTCAACAAGACGGGAATTTATGTATTTATTTATGAAAACAGGGCCAAAGCCCTTGGCCCAGTCGATACGCTTCTTCTGTGTGCTCAATATATTTTGTAATTACTTGTCAAACGACATAAATTGAAAATAAAATTTTTGGCATCGAAGCGAAAGTGTTGTGCAAACATTCGATGTTTGACTTGCTAAACACTTCGAAATGCGCCAGAGAACACACGCTTAAACTGTTTAATTTATTTTGGCCCGAAACATCGGCTTTGTTTGCATTGTGTGTGGCATAATTGAAATTTGCGAAAAGTTGCCGGCCAAGCCACTTGAGATAGCCATAGTTCCGAAAACTAATTAAATGTTCCACAGGAAATGCAATTTCCACTGGCCCTTTTTCGCAGTGGTGAAGAGAGTACTTGGCGCCATGTTTATGGCAAAGCCTTTAAAATTTCCCAACTTGAGAGGCTGCTCCCACACACACATCATTCATTCATTCATTCACTCATTCACCCGCTCATTCAATGCAACAGGAAAATTCTCAAGTCAAACTTGAACAACCTTTTCATTTCGAAAATTGAATGAAAAAATGAATAAACTCCAACCGTCGTCTATATCCCCCGAATGAAAGACAAATAGAATCTAATTTAGAATTTAGCTCTTTGCTTTATTTAGTTTGCAGGTAAGTCTAGCAAGTAATATGCTCCTTCTTCTCGTCCGGAAAATGAAAGAAAATGAGAAATGAGCAAAAATAAATACCCACACACACACACACAAACAAACATAGGCCACTCGCTTTTTTGGAGCTAGCTGTAGCTGTAGCTCAAGCGAAAAGCTCGTATAAATAAGACCCCAAAAAAAAAAGAAAAGGGGGGAAAAGCGTTTAGGAGACCAACTCACAGAAAACTCCAAGTACCTGCCGATGAGAGTGTGTAGCTACAAAATACTGAATAAATACATACATATATATGTATCTGAACACGGTGAGTAAACATCCCATGGCAGCTGAAATTGCATTTTGTTGTATTTTGTTGCTCGGTTTTTACCCTGTGTCTCTCAGCTATCTTGACTTAATTTTTTGGCACTCTGTAAAGGAACCTTAAAAAACAGTTGCCAGGGAATGTCCTTCGTAATACTGACCATTAGTTAAATGGGAAAACGAGAGTGTGGAAATCATACAAGGAAAACTAATAGCTGAGCTCTGTTACATAAATACTTGTTTTTCAACTTAAGCTTGAAGAACAAAAAAAAACTACTTAAAATTCCCATTCTGAAGATACATAAGTTCTGTATTTAAAACTTAAATTTTTAAATATTTATTCAATTATTTCACTCAATTTTCAAATCACTTTTTTGGTTAATAAAGAATAGTTTCTTTAAAAATAGGAATAAAATACTATTTGAGATTTTTGAATGTTTCTACAATCAAGATAGTTTCTTTAAAATAATAAAAGGTGAACCCTGTTATATAAATACTTGTTTTTCAACCTTAGTTTAAAGAACAGAAAAACCTATTCTGAAATTAAAGAAATTCCGTTTTTTTAAGTTTAAATTCTTAACAAAATATATAATATGCATTCCTAATAATCCTTTCTATCTCGGTCAACAAATAAAAGATTTAGTTTCTTTAAGCCCAACAAAATGAGAACTAAATAGTTATTTCAGTAGGCTGAACCTATTTTAAATCAAAAAAGTTCCTCCTAAAAAACCCTTTTTTAAATTTCCCATCATATTTTTAGCATACCCTTTAAGGATATATGGAAAAACTCTTCATATCTCTCTCCGTGTTGGCTTCTGTCTGGTTAAGTGGCCGCCTTCTTTTTTGTTGATGTTAAATTGAGCGGCAAAGTGAACTGCGCCCGAGTCATCAGCCAACCAGGCAGCACGCTCTGGTTTTTCCTGGCTTTCCGCCGGCCAAACCCCCCCCCGCACCGCAGATTTTCCAACCCCTTAACCCCTGTTTGCTGTCTTGGCAGTCAAAAGGGCTCACTTTAAACTATTAACGTGCAGGTGAAAGGGGAACCTGAGGGTGGGGCAGGTGCTGGGTGGTTGGTAGGTGGCAGGTGGAAGCCGTCAGCTATTTATGGCCGCATAACTGGCACACTAACAAGCCCAGCCACGCCCCCTGCCGGCAGCAGCGCCCCCCCTGCTGCTGCTGCTACTGCTGCTGCTGCTGGTGAGCCATATGTCAGTCCATGAATGACTGGCATCTGGCACTAGGTTTTTATTTTCCATTTTTTTCTTCACTCCCCGTAAACATTTCTCTATTTTATACGCTGCTTTAGAATTCGTTTCTGTTGTTGCCTCCCGCTCGGCTTTCTTTCTGTTTTTTGTTGTTGTTGTTTTTTTTTTTTGGATTCAGCAAAGCTAAATAAATAAAAAAGAGTTGAAATAGAAATGGGAATAAGAGAAATAGCAAAGGGAGAAATGTGTGCAAAGTGGCGTCAAATGTCAGAGCTGTTCAAATCAGCCATGGCAAAAACACAGATACACACACACACATACACACACACACATACCCGCACATCGCCTTGGCCCCCGTCTCTGATAGTCAAAGTAGTTTTGCGAAACTCAGCAGAGGAAGTAACATTTTCGAAAAGGCAACAAAGCGCATCACATTAAAACTGACAGGATGGAAGGGGCGTAGAGAAAAGAATATAAAAGGGGATTCGCTTTGACAACTAGAAGCTGTAAGGGCTTTGCCCAGGGTTTTGTCTATCCCGTCACTGGGCTTAGATTATTCGTTTTTTCTATTTTTTTTTTGGGTACGGAGGAGGCGTTTTTTGGACACTTCTGCTCGACCGTAGTCATAATATTTAATATGCATTCTCCGATAGATAAAATATAGTTTTTAATAAGTGAATGTAAAATTGAAGGCAAGGAAATAAATTTAAGTTTTTAGGAGGAAGATAACTAACTACTTTAAAGGGTTTTTGATGAAGCTTATTTAAACTAATTAAGATTAAAAAAAAAGTAACAAAATTGGGTATGATAAATGCTAACAAAAAATATTTGCAATACTGCAATAAATCTATTCTTTACTTAATTGAAAGAATATATTAAAAATAAGCGTATTTCAATATTAGTTAAACTTTTTCATCTAGTTATAAAATTCTCCCTTTTAAATCTCTGATCATTAGCTTATGAAAAACATTCTCCACTCATTTTCTTGTTTGAGTTATTCCGTCTACTCATTAATTCAAACCCTAATTACCTTGAACATTTTACATTTCAAGCTTCAAAGGCCAAAAATGTTTTCGTTACAAAGAAAACCAGAATTGTCTGATTAGTGGGCCTTGGGCTCTATTCGCCGCTTGTCTTAATTTTGTTTGCCGGGAAAATCGAGTTAAACAAACGCCTTCGAGGTTGGGCCGCAAATAAATAAATTACAAGTTTTAATTTACTAATTAGTTTTCAGGCCCCAATACGTTTGACAACCGAACAAATAAACAGATAAATAAACAAAACCAAAAATATATATATATATATATATAAATGTAGAGAACTAGAGTTCGAATAAATAACGAAAATGTTTTGCTTGTTGTGGCAATAATTTAATCCTTGAGGCATTTAACGGAGGCTTAGTGAAAACAAACTCACACTCCGAAGCCCAAAAAACATTGCGTAATAAATATTCAGGAACTTTATGATAATCTCATGTTGTGTTTACTCATGTATTTTGGATTAAGTTTTCGCTTTTAGTTTTCTGTGTAATATGCAAAAAAGTTTGGCTTTCCCCCAAGTAAAACAAATATTGATGGAGATCGATGGAGCGAGGCGGGGCGGGGGCGGGGCGGGGAAAACACGACCCATTATGTGCGTGTGAAAGTTATTATTAGTTTAATGTCGGCGGGAGGAAGCCAACAGTGCGTATGCGTGATATGTCATGTGGCAAAAGTTTAAACTGTCTGACAGTTTTAATGCGTCCTACAGCACTCCCCTCCCCTTCCCTTAAATATATATATAACCAAAGGGTTTTCCGTGGATTTGTCAGTTGAAGTATTCCACATAATGGCATCTCATTTGACTTTTGGCATAAATGATTGAGGTGAGCAAGTTGTATGGGAATTTTATAATTAGTTTCGCCATTAATTTATTACTGTGGTATGTGCACACTTTGATCTTGCCAACAACTGCTGCTGACACTTGACATTACACATAAATGTTGTCTATAAATTATTCAAATAAATTGTTTTAATTGAATGAATCAGGTTTCATGCCCGAACTAAAATAGATTAAACCATTAATAAAAAAGAGTTATTTAAAAATATAAAATCAGTTCAAAGGTAAGCTAAACTTCTGATTAATGTCCATGATTTGCCAACTCTCAGCCTTTGCTGATGTGGCACAAAAAAAAAAATCCATTCCCACAAGGAAAACCTTTAGCTCCGACTCATACTCTTCAAAAAAGAACAATTAAATCCGTTTAATGGACTCGTTGAAGCCCACAAAATCCAAATAATACCCTTTGAGCCCCGGTCCCCATCCAGTATTCAATTCTCATTTTTTTTTTCTGTGGACCGAGCGGAGCTCATTAACTTTGATGATGGGCCAGCTTGGTTTTTTTTTTGGGCCTGGCCTTTGGCTGAACCTATGTTGAAATTTCAATTAAAACCCGGTCCGAGTGCGCGGAATATTTGTATTCATTAGCCGGCCCAATGCGATGCGATGATGATGATCATCGTTACCAACATCCGATGCCGGAAGTGACCTGCACTTCAACTTTATCCCCACTCACCCACTCGGCTTTTGAGCGAGTTAACCAAAAAGCGAACAACAACAAAAAATTGTTAATTAAACTTATGAAATGTTTAGAAGAGGTTTTTCCTTATATTTTTCGTTGTGAATTCGCAGAGGCGCATTAAAATTCCTGTGAGTTTCCTTTCAGCCGAACTAATTAAAAAGTGTGCGCGCGGACACTGACAAACAACAAAACAAAAAATAATCCGTGAACATAAAAAATAACACAAAAAAAAAAAAAACAAGGCTGCACCGATATACTATATAGAAGACAAAAAAAAAATATGGTGCTATTCTCGGGCGCCCTCCGAACAGCGTTGATGAGTTGACAAATATTTTGTCAGTCATAATGAGTTCGGGCAAGACAAGGTGAGGCGAGGACCTTGTTTATGGGCCTTCGTTTTCATCGCAACTCTCCATTAACAACAACCAACAAGCTGAACCGAGGAACGACGGTCCCCTGCCACTGCCGTGTTAATTACGACCTACATCCGCCACAGGGAGTGGTTTTCAGCTGCCTGAAAACGGGTTAAGGGTGGCACGGATAGGGATAGGGGTAGGGAGTAGGGGTAGGGGTAGCAAGTAGGGGTGAAAGTGATGAGAGAGGCCAGAGCCGCAATTAAAAAACTTGTTCGCGTAGAAATTGCGCTTTTATCAGTTCAGCTATGTTGCGTATACGCCATGTGTGCTGGGGTGAAAATCAAGCAATCGAAGAGTCATGCTAATAAAAAATTAATTTAAAGTTTGTAAGAGTCTAAGTTCAGGGATATTGATTAATTATAAATAGATTAACTTAAAAGAGAATTTTAATTGGTTGCGAAAACTTAAAGAGAAACTAAATATTATTTAAATAATTTTAAAAATATTCCTAATAATAATAAATTTATATTT
>JAJJHY010003831.1:13958875-13987205 GCA_021224005.1 Drosophila setifemur | reverse complement strand
GGGAAAACGACAAGGAAAACGAAAAGCGGGAGCAAAGTAAATCAATTATTGTGGAACAAAAGTTTCGCATTATATTGCCCTGACAAATTGCTGTTTGTTACCAAAGCAATCGAGCATTTGGATCATTAAAAAGTTGCCGAGGCCACAAAAAGGATTGTGGGGGACTCCAGGAAAAAAAAAACACAATAAATTGCGCTGGCTCCACTTTTCAAGTTGGTAATCTTGATGCGAACATCAGAATTGCCTGCACAATGTAAACAAATTTTTTAATATTCCCCCGAGATAGGCAGATGGGCCGAGGAGATCAATAAGCCAAGATACAAGTGGCAGGGCTCAGATTCTTGGCTCTCAGTTTGGCAGAGAGAAAGAAAGGCTTTTTACGACCGGACCCTATTTTGCATTATGGCTCGCAGATTTATTTGCCTCGATTTTCGCTTTACAAAACTGTCCCATAAATATGCAAATTCTACTCGTTTTTTCCGCCGAAAAGAAATACACAAATAATACTCTCGAAAAAAAAAGAAACGAAAAGCGGATGTCAAAAGTAAGCGAATAAATAAAAAACTAAGAACTCATAAAACTGCATTATTGGACACTGGAGACTAGAGATGTTGAGGATGGGGCTTGTAGAGTGAATCACAGTGAATCCTAAGTGGAGGTGGAGCAAAAAGTAAGACTGACCGCAAATCACTTAAACTTTTTAGCGGAAACTCATTAGTTTCACTTGCAAGTTTCCTTCCAGCAAATTGTTGAGCCAAATGCACACAAACCAGTCGGGAATGATTTTCTTTGTTTCTGTGTTTTGCGAGTAAGTGCAGAAAACTTTTACACTCAATGGGATGACTCTCGAATCAATGGAAAATTAATCAGTCTGCAGCTGGAGTGCCTGACTCTGATTATTTTCCACTTATTTGCCATGCGGTTCTCCTTTTAGCCATGTCCATGGCCAGCCAATTAATGGCACTTTTATGGCACAAACGGTTGCCAACACACTAAGGTGTTCTTTTTTTTTCTTCATAGCCTTTAACTAAACTCAGTTTTATTATTTTATTGGAAGCGACTGGTCTATCTCTCGGTTTCCGTTCCCCAGTTTCCCCAGTTTTATGGTTCATGGCAAGCAACTACAAGAGAACGTGCTTTCAGCGCGGCTTGCCAAGGCTAATATAACAAAGAATTTGTCTTGAGGACATGCCATCATTTGGGCCAATGATTACATTATGCGATAATGTAGCTTCATAAAAGGCTGCAGGGTGACAAACAGATAGTGCAGATTGGGGGCGGGGCGGGGCGAGGGCGGGGCTATTTCATTTGCCATAATAAGCTGTAAAAGTGACACATACAGTTGACCTGATTCCAGCCAGCACATCCTTGTTGCTCCTGTTTGTCTCCTCTCTTCTCCTCTCCTCCTTAGCTTAATCCAACTTTAAAATTATACACCAACGATTCTCGCATACAGCTGGGAATCCGTTGGATAAGGATAAGGATATGCAGGGGGAAAAGGGTGAGGAATGTGCAAAAAAAAGGCGCCAACAGAGCAAGGATTAAGTTTGAAGCACTGAACCGTGCGGGTAGCTAATGCAGGATCCTGTGCACTCGTCCTTGCATTGGCTACAATCACACATTCCCCCGGAAAAGTGGAAAAAAATAAGCGCTCCTAGCGAACACTGAGGAAAGTGTTTAAATTTTAATCTCAGCCACAATTAAATTCACAAAAAATTTGCATTTCAGTAAAAAAACATATTTTAAATATATGTATGTTAAAATTTAATTTATCTTAAGCTTTGCAGAAATAAATTATATATCATAAACTGCATTTCTTTCCCGAGTGTTTTTTGTCGTTTTGCTTCAGATACGATTTTTCTCTCTTAACTATTTCTTAGTTAGCTGACGAAGAACTACAATGGCATCGTTAAAAAATTCTGTCAATTAAAACGGTGCAGGAAAATATTTTAAATAAGTTCACTAGCAAAACTAAATAATAAACTTCTTATCTACCATCCCCATTCGAGAATAGGAGTTGGCAAATATTTATGGAAATTTTTGTAATTTAATCTCGAAATTTGTTTGTCTGTCAGCTCAATTATCTGCGAGTTAAACAAATTGCCGGAGGATAATATGACCACCGTGCAGTGCTAATTAATTTTATAAGAATTAATTTGCCAGCAATTTGCGCAGCAAGACAAAAGTGCCAAAGCATTGCCAATGGCAACAGTCAACATAAAGGAACGTAAAAAAACGGAAAAATTTAGAAAGCCTGCCAAATATAATACTCTTTAAATGAGTTTTCCTTACTTTGATTTTTAAACTATGGAGATTTTCCAACAAGTTTCAGCAATGTCAGAATTTTAGTTTCTATAGTTTTCCAACAGCGGGAGATATTTCCATTAAAACATGCTGAGAAGGGAAAACAATTCGAATTCGGCTTAAAGGATATTCAAAAATCGAAGTACCTCCTGCTAGGGTATACAAATAAATATAAAAATGGCGAGAAGAGAAAATATGACGCCCGTAATAAAGAAAGAAACCAACTGACTTAATTAGCAGAGAGCTGCGTTTGGGGGCCTCTTCCGGTTTTCCCTCCAGTGTTTTCTTTTCCTCTTCCTCCCGAAAAAATAAGGGAAAAGTTTGCAGTTTTAAAGGGGGAGTAGGGAGTAGGGAGTTGGGAGTTGGGAGTAGGATGAGTCCAACAAGTTGGACCCAGAGCAGTGACAATAATTTGAACATGTCTCAAGTTGATCATTAGCATATTTCGTAGGCAGGCACGCGCCTAAACAGGGCCAACGGCACAATTTTCCTTGGCTTTTCCTTTTTCCCTATCAGGTCGGTGGAAATCTCCTTGGCAGCTGCCAGCAGCTAGCTGCACATCGACATCTTTGACGCGCCAAAAATGCACTCAGCCGCATGACCCATTTCCCCAGCTTTTCCATCCGCTTTTCCGAGCTGCAAAAGGGAGCTGCAACTGTTCCTTTGTTGCTGGTGCATTTTTCTCCGGTGCCACGGTGCTACTTTGGCTGTTTCCCGGGGATGCACTTGGAGTTTGTGTTCCTGCTTTGCCTAGAATAGCAAAATCTGCTCCGTAGTTACCATAAAATGATTTGATGAACGAGTTCTGTGCACAATTTGGGATTGCCCTAGGACTGCTCAAGCGGAGTGTGTGTGTGAGTGTGTTTGGCAAAACTTGCACAAGTCATAAGTTTGAAATTTTCATTTTTAGCAGGTTTAAACCAGCCAGCTTAAAGTGGCAGAAACAGGAAACTTCCAAAGAAAAAGGCGCATAAGTACACAAGATTATAGCTGGGGAAGTTGGTCAAAGTTGAAAAGGCTGTGGGTATAAAAAAGTTAAAGAGTAGGCAGCTCAAAGTGGTAGGAAAAAGAATGTATTGCATGTCTGTATGAACTTTGATTGGAACTTAGCTGAGGTTAACTTTTTATTAATAAATTTATTTATGGAATTAATGATTTCCTACGATTGGAATAATTAAGTTTATTTTTTAATCTAAATATTCTTGGAGCAGTAATAAAATCTTCTTGGAGCACTATTATTTAATTGTACCACAATGAAAAATGATCCAAATTGGGTCCGAAAAAATAATATATATATTGATTTCCCGGATTAAATCTCATAATAAAATTCAATGTTTTGATTTCAATGAAGAATAAAAGGGCTTTCAAATTGCTTATCCCCTTCGAAATTTAATACACTCCAAAAGATATTTCTATATGGCTTTCACTCAATTAACATTTGGACTTTGGAATTCGATGAAATCTCGTCACGTTTTATTTTTGTTGTTGTTAAGATGAAAGATATTAAAGCCCGTCACGTTTTATGGCCCTCTCCGTATGCGGTCTTGAGTATTACTGCTCGCCTCTCTTCCAGGTTGTTTATTTTCATGTAATATTCTCTCTGTATTTGCCTTGCTAATAAACTTGAACTAAAGTGGCGGGAGTTCAGCAAAAGGAGTATGTATATATATATATATATATATGTTTGCCACGCCCCTGATGCATATGCATAGCCTAGATTCCAGGGCGACTCAGTTGACTCAGCCATCCGGCAGAGAGGAGGAGGAGTCCAGTCCTCCAGGCCAGTTCTGACCCACCTATTGCATTTATTCGGTGTTTTCCTGGCCCGGTAACATACCAATTAATTTTTATTTATTTTAATTACACCCGCTTCTCGCTGGGGGCATATCACAGTTCCTGCTTTTCAGCTGGGAGTCCCAGTTTCAGTTACAAATTTATGCATTACTTGCATTTTATTGACCCAGTTTTCCTTTTCGTTTTCGGTTTCCCCCTTTTTTTTTGTGTTTTGTTGCACGACGACAACGGGTAAAATGTTGAAATTAAATTTTATTTTAGCAAATTTATTTTTTTGGGGTTCACCGGGTAACAAAGTAAGCAATTCTTGCCAGGGCGTTTTGTACACGTTATGGGTTACACAAAATACAAAAAAAAAAAAACTTTTATTCCCCTCTTTCCCATTTTATTTTTTTTTATTTCGAAATATTTGCCATAGCTATTTGAGCAAAGTTCAGTGGCAAAGTTTTCACAACAACGAGTAGTTAGGCAACTTTTAAAATCTTTAAGTTGATTTCCTTCTACCCACAAAAGGATAACTATTTCAATTTGAATAGCTTAAATTTAATGCAGGTTTTTTTTCATATTAATTTTCTTTGTGGCTGATGAGTTAATTATAAGTTGAACGTTGCTGTTGGTAACAGACGATAAATAAATGATGAGCAGACGGGTTGGAAAGAGCCTGGCGAAGCCTTGTTACCACTCATGAACATTAAAGTAAATTATTATAAAATTAATACCATACTTTTGGTCAGGGAAATCGCTTCTGGACTCTTTTCCCGATAAAGTTTCCAATTCAAGGGGTTTTATTTTATTTTTGATTTTTTTTGGCAGGTGCTCGAAGCCAAAGCGAAGCGTTCGAGTGGCAAAAAATAAGTTAGCTCGAGTTATAAAGTTATCCATTCCCTGACAGCTCGCCGGGGGCGGCCATTTCAATTGGGGGCGTGGCCCGGGAAATGCTTAACGCTTGAAGTGCGCTCGATGTGGGCGTGGATATTTAATTAGGCTGCTCTTGTGGATTTCATTAAATTGTTGTCAGTGGGAGTCGTTGTTCGTTTATTTGAGCAGCTCAAACAGTTCTGAATAAATTAGCCTGTTTCCTCCTGGTGTAGGAGCGTGTGGAGCTCTAATAGAAATTTAATGAAGAATTCCCCAGTACACCCGACACTCCCAACTTCCTTTATTATTCCGCAAAAAAAGCAGGAGAATCCTTCACCACCTAGTTCGAGGTTTTTCTTTACTTTTTTACTCCTTTTGTTGCATGCAAATTTCATGATTCGGGGAATATTTTCTTTCCTTTTAACCGCCATCGATGGCTTCTCTTTCCCAATTTGTAAGTCTTAAGGAGGAGGAGGAGGAAAAAGCTAGTTTTGATGATGCTTAAATTTAAACATTTACTCTCTTTTACATTTTTTTTGTTGCCTGCTTAAAGTTTTATAACCATTTGCCATTCTATTTGTTCAGTTTCTTTGCAAATCCGCTTAGTTGAGGGAATTAATTTCCTCAGTTTTATATTAATTTTAAGTAGTGTTTAAAGTCGTTGAACAAATCAATAAAAAAATACATAGAAAATTGCACACAATGAAATAATAATTGATTGGAATGTTTGTTAATTGAAAATAAAGTATACAATTTAATGGAAATAATTTTGAATGTTATATTTCAGAGAAATGCATTCAAAATATTAAGATTTCAATTCCATTTAATTTCCCTTCTCCCGAATTATGAATTTTCCGCTGTTCGAAGTTTGACAAACATTTTGTTTGGGCCAAATGCCCATTGAAATTGGCTTTAATGAAGCGTGGCCACTTCAGTTTAAATTGATTGGCGGCCGGCAGGAACTGCCACAGACCACAAAATCTATGGGAATGGATGCCATTTGGGCATCATCCGTCCGCCATTCGCCATTCGCCATCCGCCATGAATCTGCTGAGGTGTGAAACCCCCAAATGTTATTGGGGCACGTTCGCGAATCGAATCGGATCGTGAGCAATTAGATGCAATAAATCACAGTCGCTTATCTGTGGGCTAAGAGTGGCGAGCTGCGGGTCCCTGATTCGATTCCTTCGACTTCCCTCTTAGGCCTCCGATGAGGCTCCTCCAAATTGCTCACATGGCTGCCTTTTGCTTACCCGCAGAGCATTCCCTAGGAGTGGGAATGGAATTGGGTACTGGGGAAGGACATCCACTACACCCACTACAATGCAGACATGGAGACACTTTATCGGAATGGCGGCTCTTGGATGGCGAAATGGTGAAATTGTGCGATGCCACATCCCCGGGATATATGGCCAATTGTTGGCGCTGCGGGAGGAGAGAGACAGTTGCAACTATTTTATCTGTCGCACAACGACGGTGCCGGCAAATATAATAATTTTATTTTATTGCACAGCACACTGGTGGGAATAAGGCGAGAAATAAATTGAGTTGGCGGAATAACTTTGTGAGCAATAAAAAACTCAAAACCAAGTACATTTCCGCAAAACTGTTTATTAAATTGTAGTTTAACTATCTGTATTTTAATGTGTGTGGTTTAGTTTATCCGCAGCTTAGATAAGTAAAAAAAAAAACTTATTCTGAAGTTGTTAAATTTAAATCATCATCTATTATTTCACTCACAATATTTTAATAAAATATAATAACTCCTAAAATTATATAAACCCCGAGTTCTACCATTTTATTTAACTGCAAGGAATAATTTACCCAACTATATTTCCCAAACTTTGATTAAGGAGCACCAAATATCTGATGAGTACTCAAGGACCTACTCTAAGATTGAAAGCAATCTGAAGGATTTATTGGTGTTCTCTTTGGATTACAGAATGATTTCGCTGAAGATGAATTTTGTGCTGGATCCGTAGCCGCACAATTGCTTTCTTAACCTGGCTTAACATTTTGCTCCAGTCTCCGTCTCAGATCCCTCTCCCAGCTCCTCCTCCAGCTCCACCTCCACTTCCAGCTCCACCTCCATTATCCATTATCCAGACAATGCTGACACACGAAATACATACCCTAATCATAATGCCAGGCATCGCTTTTTATGTGATGGCATGTAAAGCTCAACCTCAAGCTCAACCTCAGCCCGAGAGCGCCACAAAAAGTAATGATGCCACAAAAAAGTACCGCACACAACAAAGCACAGCATAACACCCATGACGAGTGAAGACTCACTTATGGCAAATGAACCCCCGATGATAAATTAAGAGCGGCAAACATTTCATTTCACCTGCCGAGGAGTGGAAGTGAAAGTTCAGGTGAAAACTGAGGTGCGAAACCACCGAGATTTGCTGGTGTCGTGTCCCCTTAGTGGAGTTTATTGCGAATTAAACTTGGCCCATATGTATGGCCATTTAATTATGCAGATGCAAAAATCGTGTCTATCCACAAAGAACAACTCGAATCAATTAGCAGGGGCAGGCAGGTCCATGGAGGGGTCCTTCCGGTTTATGACTTGATTTATGCAACTAATTAGTAAAATCATAATCGCAATCGGGTGAATATTATTATTTTATCAACTTGCAAATTATGCGATATGTGATTAGGGGCAACAGGATAATAACAACGACGACAGGCTCGGTCGGGCCTCCATCATCGGCAGGACACTAATTATGCTACTGCATAAATCATATTGCCCCCGAATTCCCATCCCATGGCTCATGGATATTTATCTTAGCGTTCAGTTTGGGGTTAGTTTGGTTTAAGGCCGTCAACCATAAATGTCAATTATGGCTTAGTTTTAGTTTTCTTCTAAAGTGTTGATTGATGAATTGATTGCTTGATTGATGGCTCCTAGTGTGATCTCTTTTTCGATTTTCTTTTTTTTTTTCGTCCTACTCTGATTTTGTGGCGCTTCTGGTGATGTCATAAATTGAGATTAATCATGTTTTTGAAGGCTGTCTATATTTTTGTGTTTTTTTTTTTGTTGGGTGTATACAAAATGAATGGCACTAAAGCCGCTTAGTGATTTTGTCGCTGGTTGTGTGAGATTGTTGCTGCATTGTTAATAATTGTTGACATTATTCGGGAATCGGGATTCGCGGAATTCGTTGTCTATTTATTTACTCATGTGCAGTCCTTTCGATTTGTTTGCTTTCGCCCGAGGACGATATGTTTACCTTTCACAGTTCATTATGCAAGCCATTTTAGATAGTCCATTTTGTGGGCTAATATTTGAAATGAAATGCCAAACATAGTCACTTGGCTCACAATGTTTCTGATGAGTGGTCAAATACATGAACAAAATTGAATTAAATTGAGAATATTTTAGTAAATTAAATTTATTTGATAATATTTATAGATTAAAAATGTGTTCTTTTAAAATGTGTGTTTCGCCATGAATTTCCCGACTCTTAAACTGTATTCAATTATGATTTCATTCCGACTTTAATTGAGTGTTATTGTTGCAATCATCGTTGAACATAGTTTTCACCCGCAATTATTTGGCACACTCAAGCGCACTGGCTAATGAGTTTTATTTAATTTACTTCTTTTAATTAAATTCTTTTTTAAAATATACCATACACACACACACACACACACCGATGCGCAACGGAAATGCTTTGCAAAATTCCTTTTCAAAACTTTTCACACCTTTTTGCCGCGCAAACATTGCTTAATTAATTCTCATATGTGTATGTTTTTCTTTTTATTTTATTATTATTATTTTTTTTTTTTGCTTGTGCTCCGGCGTGTGAATTCCGTAGATAGTTTGACACCATTCGTTAACCATTTGCAGTTAATTGATTACATATTCCATTAATCATTACGAGAGCACGGATCGGTAGCGGTTTGGTTGAATATTAATTGAAGCATTTGCACACGCACACTCGGATTGTGATAAACTGGCATTTAAACGACGCCGCGAACTTGAACATCCTGGATATTTCAATTTAATTCCTTGCGTTATTTATTTCGATCCACGATAGCACCATGGCAATTTGTGCGTTATCAGCATCGGCATCGGCATAGCGAATAAATTCTTGGCCATCATATCACATTGCAATAATTTATCTCCTTCATTATTTGCCGCTGATGCTGTTGTGCGGCTCGAGAGCCACTTGATTTTCTCTACTCCCCCCCGCCGCAACCCCTTCACCAAACATTACATTCACATTCGGGTGTAATTTTTCATTTGCACTCTGCTGCTGCTGCTGCTGCTACCGCTGCTTCTGCTGCTCGGAACACAAAAACACACAGATGCGAAGGAAGTTGGCACTCGGATGCCTCGGATGCCGAAAAACGCGCACTCCGCCGTCAACAACTGAAAATGTACTGACTCTGTAGATCTCAGGCCCGCAGATTTCAGATGCTGTACAGCACCCTACCGTACAGTACTGTACTTTACAGTGGTGTCCGCTGTACAGCATCCGTGAATGAGCGGTAGCACTTTTAGCCACTTTTACAGTGGCTCGGGAATTTCCTAATGTGATAACAAACGGTTGAAGGAGAGAGAGAGAGCTCACTAGGTTAGTAGGTTGCCTTTTAGCCGGCATTCGCGAAGAGGGAAATTTGCTCTTAGCCAACAACCGGCAAGTGGCTGTTAGTTAACAGGAAAAGTCTCTACTCTGTTAACAGGAACAGTCTTTGTTCTGTTAACTAGAACAGTCTCTGCTCTGTTAACAATAACAGTCTCTGCTCTGTTAACTCAACAAGTAAGAGGGATGACTTAAGAGCCCCAAAAAGTAGGCAACGTTTTTTGATAAAAGCCTTAAAATTACTTAATAATTTATATATATTATAAATAAATGGTTTCAAGAGCAGAAATTTAAGTTTTCATGCTAAAATATATTAATTTGATATTTTAATACAACAGTTTTACAACATTTAAATTTTGCATTGCTTTTAAGGCTAAGTTCTGTTATTTATAAACATTACAATTCGAGTATTCTCTTTAATAAAATTAAATAATATCAAATACCGAAGTCTGATACTGATTTGCACTGAACTGCATATTATTAACATGAACAGCTTAAATTACAACATATAAATTTTGCATATTTTGTATTGATCTTGAGGTTAAATTGTGTAATTTTTGTAACTTTACAATATTTTCTTTAATCAAAATATATAGTATTAAATACATAAGTCTGATGCTTATTTATGCTAAAATTTGCACTGCACTATATATTATTTTAGTATAAATTACAACATTCAAATCTTGCATATTTTCCAATGCTCTTTAGTCTAGATTCTGTAATTTGTAAACTAAACAAAAATATATCCAGTTTAATCCAAATAAATTATTATTTAAAACGAATGTGTGATGTTAAAATTTGCACTACATTGCAGAGAAAATCTCTTTAGTTCTCACTAGTTACCACTGTTAATAAAACCACAAATATCTCTTTGAATCCATTTAACCATTTGCACTTTCTCTTTGGTTCTGTTAAAACATTTCCACTTTCTCTTTGCCACTGTTAACCCATTTAAAGCAGCTTAACAGAAAGCAGACTCTCTTCATCTGCTAGTCAAATGCTAAGTGCAAAGATGCGAAAAGTTAATTTAATTATTTATGACCGACCTAAGCATATTGAAAAATGATCGGAAATTGTGAAGAATTTTCAATTAAAGCTGCAGCTGACATTATTCAACGGCATTTTACGGCTAAGCAGGCAGTTTAAGCCTTAAAGGTTTCGGTCTTTGGTCCTGGAAAATGTCCCCATAACTCATGTCCTGTGTGTGTGAGAGTGTGCGTGTACGTGTGCGTGAGCTTGTGTACGTGTGTGCAACGATTGTTGCATAATTTAAGTGCCGCCCAGCAAAAATAAAACATCAAGGGACAAAAAAGGAAAGCAAAAACCGAAAAGCAAAAACAAACAAAAAAAAAAAAATGTTGGAAAATGATTTAAGCCGTTCCGGAGTCAGTGGGTTTTTGCATGTGTGTAAATCTGTGTGGGTGACCGTGGTGTTGGCGGGTGTGCGAGTGCCCTTGTGTGGGTGGCAGTGGCCATTAC
This sequence comes from Drosophila setifemur, assembly GCA_021224005.1. Lineage (NCBI taxonomy): Eukaryota > Metazoa > Arthropoda > Insecta > Diptera > Drosophilidae > Drosophila > Drosophila setifemur. Next base: position 13,976,175 of record JAJJHY010003831.1, on the reverse strand, counting down.
TTTGTATTTAATAAAACAATGTTGTCGACGCCGCGACCTGAGTGTTCTGTTGGCCCCTGTCAAAGGAATTATTATCCCAAAGCCTCCTCTTCGCCGGCTGAAAATTGAACCTCACTTGCCCCACTTTCGCGTTTTAACACGTGAAGCTTCTGCATCCACACCTTTTTGTTTTTTTTTAATATTATTAAAACTTTCCCTTTCCTATCTGCATTAAATGTTTGCTTTTTTTATAAGCTTGTGTTAACAAAATCAAAAGTTGTATTGCAATTGGTGTAATATTATTATTTTACTTACGCCTGCGGAACTTTGAATCTGGGATTTCACTTCACTTACCTGCAAATAAAAAAGGATTGATAAAACGTTAATAATTATCTAATTTATGCCATTAATTAGTGAAGGAATATTAAAATACTTGAATAGCCTTTTTGCATTGCAATTACACGAAAGTATTGATAAGCATTTTTTGCCCATTAATGCTAAATAAATATTATATTTTTTTTTTTGTATTTTCCTTACAATACCAAAGTGTGTTTAATTTATTTGTAATTCCATTTTTGACTTATTGACTTTTTATTGAACTTATTTGTAAATGCAGAGTGGCTGTTTACTTTGGTTAATAAAAAATGCTATTTCTGATTAATTTATGATTTTTTCAATGCACATAAAAATACTTTATTGACCTCAGATTTGTTTGTAAATGCAAATAGTGAAGTTTTTGTATATATGATTCTCTGAAAAAACTTTTACATATTTATTTGTTCGGTAAAATCGTTTTTTATTGGTTATTATTGTACTTCTTTTTTTTACGAATATCGAGAAGCAGCCGCCGAGCTAAATCCAAAACTAATGCCTGGTTTGGATAGCTAAGTGAATCGCTTCCAGCGATGCCATTAGATTCGAACAGAGAGTATCTCGGCTGTCTGAGATACACACATTCGCTATGGATTTATGGGCGAACCGAGCTTTCGCCTGGAAGTATGCAAACTATGCCTGACGGCTGGCAGCCAGAGCATCTGCGAGTTGTTCAAGACGCAACAAAGTCCCCTCGTCCTTCGTCCTTGGTCCCTTTTGCCACCCAAGAGTACCGTCCAAAAACGGCATAAATGCATTATGCCCCGAAACTCCAGTATCGCCGTGCTCCGGTTCAGTTCTCGCCAATGTCTGTTGGTTGTTGACCAAATTCAACCGAAGAGAGAGCGGGCTAATACCGAACGGAAGTGCCAAACACAATCCTACAAAGATCTCAACCCATCCATCCTTCTTCATTCTTCGGTTGGCAACATCGCTTTGCCTGCACTTGGATTCTGTTTCCGTGCACATTTGAGAAATGCATGTGGAAAATGCCAGCCACTGACTGCATTTGTAACTGTAACCAGTTTGAGAGACTGCACTCTCATACAAAAAGCCACCTCAGTGCACTTGAAAAAAATACTTTTTATATATTTTAAAAGCAAGAAAAAATATTTGAAATATAGCAAATAATGGAAGAAGGGTTTCATAAAATGTAAAATAAATTTTATGGAAATTTGAAAAGTGATTATTAACACCTAAAACATTATTTACATTATTATTCTTTAATTAAACTACTCAATTATATATTTTATAGTAGTAATATTCGCAGAAATAAGTGTTATTTATTTATTTTATTATTGGCATGGCTAGCAGCTGTATTGAAAACTTATCTTAAGCACCTTTATTTGGTTTTATATATTTATTTTCTTTCAGTGCACTTGTGTAACAGCATGCGTGTGCATCTGTGTGTTTGGCTAAGCGGCGCATTTCCTGGCCTGGACCATCAACTAAATAGCATTCATTTACGTTGATTTATGCTGACTGAGAAAAGAGTATAAGTTGCAACCGGAGAAGGAGCAGGAGCAGGAGCAGGAGCAGGAGCTATAGCTGGAGACTGAACCGTAGAAAAGGGATTCTCACGGGAGAAAGGGCTGAGAATGCAGATACTTTTTGTGGGCAAAATTTATGCCCCAAAATGACACTTTAAAGTTGCAATAAAAACTGGGTCGCCTTTTCCCCCAAATGCCGCTTTCTGTTATTTATAGTTGGCAGTCGGCGATGTAATTACTTTTTCAACACGCACATTATGATTCGCCGCCCCCCCTTGTTGCCACTCTCAACCTTTAGGGTCAGATGGCAATGGTTGCATTAGTCGTCAGGGTTCGTCGTTGTCAATTGCCAACTGCAATTGATAAATTGGCAATGGAGACGGTTTCCCCCCCTGTCATCCCCCTCCCCCCCGCCTGCCCTGATTTTCCTTTTATTTTCCGTGGAACTTATTCTTCTGGTGCTGGTGGTGCTGCAGTTCCTGTCATTGACAGTTCAATGTGCGCACTGATGCGCAAATATCAACTCCAATACACACTCCCAGCACTCGGCCCTCCCACTTTCCTTCTACTTTTTTTTGCCAACTTTGCACTGGTGTTGGTCGGATTCTCGTTTTTGCCATTTTCAGTGCGCTTTTTATGGCAGTTCGTGACCGAGTTGCAGTCACTTTAAGCTATTTTTCTTCTGCACATCTATTTTTCGCCAAGCGAATCGCGCGCGATTTTCTTTCAGTCATTCTGTGTGTTCCTGGAAATTGAATTAGTGGCATTGGCAGTTCGGTTTCCTAATCCCCGAATGGTCTTAGGGAGTTGCCAAGTAATAGATGTGATAATTTGTTAAGGTTCCATTTGCTGAGATCTCTCGCCGCTCTTGGTTTTTATATTAGCCAACTTGGCTGGCTGGCAAATATGGGGAAAAGTTCAAAATGGCTTGATTAAAAATAGACAAGTTTGTGGCTTTTAAAACAAATAATATTGGATTTCCAGAAAACTAAAGCGAATCTAGCCAGGGGAAAAATTGGAAAACAACTATTGAAAAACCAACGAAAAACCCAAATTAAAATATGATGATGGAAAATTTGGTGTTTTCGTAATCTGAAGCAAATAAAAACGTAAAAGTTTTGGAGTTAGTTTGAGTTCTGGGGTAAATACAAATATTAACAAGTAAAGTTCACAGTTTCACAGCACAATAAATATTAGTAGTTTTAAGAAGCCGTTTGTATCCTAATATAGAGCTCCTTTCATTTACTACTAGAATTTATCGACTTTCATTTACTTGTTATTTACAAATAAATTTAATACGAAAAGAATCACTTTTAGTTAGAAGGCAATATACTCGCCCGGACTGAAGCCACAAAAGTGCGCATATAAAAATCTCGTAAATTGAAATAAATAAGGAAAATAACAATTTCTACCGCACACACACATACAGTACAGTGGGTCATAAAAATGGGGAACCAACTCCGACACCGACACACACACACACAATGTACCAGGCAGACCTTGCTGTAATATTCATAACTCTTTTCAAATGTGGTCAAGTGCTACTAGGGAGAGGAGGGTGTGGGTATTGTCCTGGCCCTTCGGCCTGGCCGTGGCTCTGTGGCCAGGATTCGACAGCTTTTGATATTGCATCGGTCTGGGGAACTGGACAGAGGCGGAGGCGGAGGCAGGAGCAGAAGCTAAAGCCAAAGCTGAATAGCAATAACTACAGTTGAGTGAGCTTAGCTCAGTTTTTCGAGTCCAAGCCCAACCTGGCTTGAGCTGAGCTGAGTTGAGTTGAGCCGGGCATGGCACATTTTATTAAAAACGAGATGGACGATGAAATAAAGTCCGAAAATTGCCACAACAAGATGCAGTCTTTTTCTCGTTATATTGTGTGTTTTTTCTCCCTTTCTTTGAAATTCTTTTGGCAGCAACTGCAGGAATGAAGTCCATCGGATGGCATGGTCCTTTGCTGTGTGACTCGTATTTTTATTACTTTTCACCCGCAAAAAGGACCCCTCATCCTTGTCCCGCAAGTCTGTTGCATTGTCTGGCGATTTATGGATTTTATTTGGCCACTTTTTACTTTCGTTGTTGGCATTTGTCGCCTTTTGTGTGTGTGTGTGTGTGTTGGCTTATTGCCGGCACTGTGCGATGCTGCCAGACAATTGTCCTCAAATATATATTCATACGATTCCGGTAATGGCATAAAGAGCTCTTTTTAAAAAACACCTTAACATATATTCTTTACAATTTACAAGAAATTAATTCCTAGGAAATAAATTACCATAAGCTTCTTAAAATTATTTTTGGCGCTGAACTACATCTCCCATGAAATAATAATAAATAAATTATATTAAATAATTTTACATTTCACCCCTATTATTTTGACAGCAACTGTTTGTTGCTCTACTTATTTATTTGATTGGGGAATGTTGCTGCAATGTTTTCGCACTTGCTAACACATGGAGTTTGTTTATTGGCCATGAAATGGAGACATTATGGTCACCTCACCCTGAGCTCCTTGACTTCAAATAATGCCTGACCAATTTCTGGGACTTCTGCGAATCCCTTCAATGACATTAACCCACTTCAAAAAGCTGTCTGCAGGACCCCGACCCAAACACACAAACATACACACACAAATCTGCCATCGGTTTAATTCTAATTAAATTCACACTTAGCCAAACCCCCAAAAAGCATTCCACACACTTGTTCTCTGACCGTTTGGGTCAACCATTTTGTGGCAGCCACAATGTTGAAGTGGCAGGCAGGATGAGATGGAGGGCATCGCCCCTTAATGAAACCGCACACGATTCGGCCACAATTTTAGTTTTCCCATAAAAACCAGTGAAGGAGCATACCGTACCAACTATAAACCGGGGATAACAAACAATGATAAGATGCTTAGCAGTAATTACAGCGCATATTAAGTATTTATGAAACAATAAAACACTTAAGCTATCGAGCGCAACTTGTGCGCAGAAGAAACAATCATTTTCTAATTCGGCTCCAGAATTGTTTAAAAAACTTTTAGGCTCCCGGGGTCACATAAAAGAAAGCCAACACAACAAAAAAAAAAGGAAGAGAAAAGCGGAAATAAAACGTTACAAAATAATAAAATGTTGTCTCCTAAAAAAAGCCAAGACATAAACAAGAACAAAAAAGAACAGTGGGGACTCTTTCTGTGCCAAAATAAAGAACCAACCAACCAACAAAAAAAGAAAGTAATACTCACTGCATTGGACGGCGAAAAATAATTTTGGCCAGCTGAGGGAAACTTGTATTTTTATTTGGTGAGCAACTACACCTAAAAAGTTGTCTTCCACTGGCAGGACCATTTCTTAGTGTGCGGGTGTCGAGCGATTAGTGCAGGACTTTTGAAAGTTTCTGCGGCTTTTTCAGACAGACAGAGCGAGAAAGGACACTTGAAGCTCCACTTATTGTCCTTTTAACGAGGCCGCGGCGTGAAAACTTTTGTGCGAATAGTTTATGGTTATTGCAGTTGGAAATACACATGTACGAGTACGTATATGTAGACGTGGCTGGTTAGCAGGGCTTGAATGCCTTAAATGATTTTAATTGTTATTGTCAACATTAATTGGAGTCGGGCAGAAAGTTTTTAATGGCCCAGAGATAATACCAGCCGTCCCCAATTTATCAAATGTGGCAAAGAGATAGGGAAATGTATTCTGGTATTAATCAGAACCAGAACCAGAACCCTTTTACCTGATTTCCTAGAAATCTTAACAAATAAACCCCCTTTCTAATTAGCTTCAAAGCACCTGCATATGAACGCAAACAAAAATATATATCTCTTTCCGAAATTAATAAAAACCCATCTCGTTTTATGGGCCAAATATGTTGGCATAAAACATAAAGGCCCCCAAAAACCCCCGAAAAAGGAAAGGAAAATATTTGAAATAGGTTGTCAAAGCGGATTTACACAAAACAGGCGCAGACAATTCGGCATAATGAGAGGCATCAATGGAGGGTGGCCCAGGGAAAAACCCCCGGGAAAAACCCCAGGAAAAACCCCGGGAAAAAAAGAATTCCGAGTGAAATACGATAATTATGCGACATTTAGCAGTTTAGCAGGCACCGGGAAAAAAACAAGGACCGTCGCATTCAAAGGGCTTAATGGCTGTGAGAAGGCTGCTCCCCGTGTAGAAGTAAAAGCAAAAGTAAAAAAAGGGTTATAACATTGGGAAAACGACGACGAGAACGGCGCACAGAGAAAAAAATAAAATAAAACACACAGCGGAAATTACAAGAACCCCGCCAGTTGACGACGGCTCCAAAAAAAAGTCGTGCAAAAAAAAAAATACTCCAACACCGACAAGGGCCACAAATGCAAAATGAAATCGAATGCGCCGGGGGTAAATGTGTCAAGGGGTGGCATGGGTTAACATTAACGCGGGTGTGGGGGCCCGTTTTAGTGCGTGGGAACGCGTCGCCCGGCTTGGGCTCGGATGGGTTAAAGTTTTTAAAACTCGTTAGTATGCGCAACGAAACGAAAAATCAACAATTTCTATTTTGATTATATTTTTACCACAGTGTTCGGGTAGTTTTCGAATTCGTTCCTCTGCAGCCCTTAGCCATTAAATGGTGTATTGGTTTTTTCCCTTTTTTTTGTCGATCTGAAGTTTTAGAACAATCGGGAAAAAAACTCCTGATTTTGTTTAAACCAGCATAACAAAAACTAGCACAAAAATTCTAAGCAAATACATTGGGTTGTACACTATTTTATACAGAATTAAAAAATTTGAAAATTTGGTTTTCAATAAAATTAGCTTTTACTTCAAATTTTCACATCAAAGTTTGTTGTAATTGTAATTTTGTTAATTCCAAACCCATATGAGATTTAATTTTAAGGTAGCAGATTTTCGATTCGCATCCCTTTACTTTATGAAACCTTTTCCCTAAAAACCCAACCGGGCATATTTAATAAGCATTTAAATGAGCAAAGTTTCTGTGACCGAAAAAAAATATAAATAAAAAACTTGTACCCACCCAATGCCAAAAATGTTTGTGTTTACCCGGCGTATGCGTGATTTTCTACCCCAACAACAACAACAGAAAAAGTTTTCAATGGCCGATAGTTACACTTTCACCTCGAGGCAAATGAGTAGGCCATTAAATTAAAAGCGCTCGCCCCCAAAAATGTTACATGTGGCGTATGCAAATCATCGTAAAACATATATATATATATACTATATATATGTATGTGGAGATATGACGGACAAATTTCGGTTAATGGCCATGGCCATAAAATGGATTTAAAGCAATTTTTTTTGTGGTCTACTGAAAATCTGCTGACCCGGCCAGCGACCTCAAAGCCAAATTAATGACAAAGCTTAGGTCCGCCCTCAAACCAACCGCAAATTGTTCAACATTTCTCATCATACATATTCCTTGGATTATATTTTTTGGTTCGTATTTTTAAAAAATCTGGAAATTAATGCCAGGGGGCCAACCTCAAATGGATAAAATGCAAATTCAATAAGCAGAGTCAGTCAAATAAAAAGTGGGCATTAAAACGGTTTTAGTTTCGTTGATGCCAATGAATTATTAAAATCGTTTTGTCTGACTTTCGGACCTTTTTTTTTGGGCATGCATGTAGGTCACATTTGGGCCTGGTCCTGGGTCTGGGTTGAAATTTCAGTCATTTTGCAAGTCAACTATGCGGCAAAGGAAAGTCACTCACTGGGCCAGCACAGGAAGGAAGGAAGCTCCTAGATGGAAGGTAGCTTTGCCTTAGATTTGGCTTTCACTTTTGCCCAGGCCCGGCAGGTGGCCCACCAGTATATTTACAGCAGAGATTCTCTCCCATGTTTTGTTATTTTTGTTTTTTGTGTGTTTGGCCTTTGTTTGCTAACGAGCCGCAAAAATAATTGCCAAGGCAACAATTTTGGTCGTACTACAAGTTCGGTTCATTGTTCCAAGCCAAGGCTGAGATGTTGCGGTGGGGGATTTCGGAAACATTGTTTAAATGGGGGAGTAATCAAGTTGGAAGCTGGTAGGATAATAATAGGTTATCATCCACCCATAATCGGGCATTATCGGAATGAGTGTTTTAGTTGACTTAAGTTCCAACCACACAAAGGTTACAGAATTGTGTAAAGTGAAAGAGATTAGAGACTGAGAAAAATAAGGAACGATTTTAGGTTCTTGAAAGATTAAAAAAGAATTTAAAATTCTCAAAAAAAAAACCAACTTAATTATTACAAATTACTGAAAAAACCAAAATAGAATAAAAATTACTGTTATCAAACCATATTCATTTTGAATGCTGTAAAGCTTTTGTTTTATTACTCATACGCAGTGTTGAGCGATGTTTTTATCAACATAATATTGAGTTTATTATCTTGTATACATAATTTCTAGTTAAAAGCAAAGATTTAAAATAGAATATAAACTACTGGTATTATTAATTTAGTGCTGTAATCCTTTTATATATATTACTCATACGCAATGTTGAGCAATGTTTTTAATAAACAATCTATTGAATTTATTATCTTGTATACATAATTTCTACTTAAAAAGGATACAAGTAAAGTTGCCTTTTTAATTCCCAAGGTTGTACGTTTATTTTTTTTTGGTTCAAACGAAGGAATTCACTTTTCTTACATTACTCATTCATGAACTTGCTGCTGCACAGCCCGGGGAAAGTTCTCCCTGCATTTCTTTGCTGTCACTTGCATGAGATTTGGCTTTTGGCTCCTGGCACTGGCTCTCGGTTCACTCGGTCTTCCCGATTCACCTGGCTCCATCCCGCTTGCATATGCATAAGTCAGTGGTTCTGGGCTGAGTGACATGGCCAAAGACTCGCTTAACTGCTGCTGCTACTGCTGCTGGCATACGCTGCGTATGCGCAATCTGCTAAGCAACTCTCCGGGTCTTAGCCTAATTCCACGTAAGCGCATTACACTCCACAAGCTGTGACTCTTGCCATTAACCCACCAGCCCTGCAAATAATTTAATATCTGATTTATGCGACGATGCGCACCGAGTGACTTAAGTCGTGGATACCCCATCCCAAAGGCGGGAATAATTGATGACTGCAGCTCACGAGCTTTTGCTCCAGCTCCTGCTTGATTATACCGAATCTCTCGGTTTGAGTGCCTTCAATTAGCATGCCGAAAGTTTGCCCCGAATTTGTTGACAGCCCTGTCAAATGCTCTTGTGGCCAGTTTTCTTGCATCGACACTTGGGTGAACTTTTAGTGGCGCAATGGGTTTCAGCCGGAAAGGATTTCCATAGTTTACACAATTCATTGAACTTTCAATTTGATGCAGCTCTTGACACCGTCAAATAATGTCAATTATTCAAACGAATTCGATAGGGAATTTAAAGTTACATTTTAGGGTTAGAGTTTGGGTTGCACTCAGTTGAACTACAATCCCTTAATGAATTTACATAAATTGTTGTTATACCGAGAATTAAATTTGACTAAAATGTGTAAAAAGAAGTATTATATATTTATAAATAAATGCATATTTTCAACCCTTCCTATCTTGTCTTTACTATATATTTTGTAAATATGAGGCATATATTTAAAATGTAAAAAAAATTATTAAATGTGCATTTGATCACATGTTCAACTTTTAAATTTAAAAGTTTGGGTTGCACTCGGTAAAACTACAATCTCTAAAAGAATTAACATATATTGTTATTATACCTAGCATTTAATAAATTAATTTTAAAAGTGCAATAAGGTTTTATTTATATTTACTGGCAAATAAATAGTCTCAGCACTCCCTATAATGTCGAAATTATATTATATATTCCCGTAATTCTGTAGCATCCATATTACATCAAAAAACCAAAAATTTTAATGCCTTTGATCACATGTTAAACTTTTAAATATTACCCGTTAAGCATTATATATTTGTCTACAACAAAGTAAAACGGCTAACACAAAAAAACACAGAGTTGCCGGGAAATTGCATTTACGCGGTTCGTTAGACCAACAAACAGAGAAAAGAAGCGAGGCAAACGGCTCAAAGGGCAAACCGAGTTGGTCCAAAGGCAAATCCGGGTCGAAATGGGTCGTGTTGGCTCTTGGTTTGGCTGCTGCTTCTACTGTTGTTGTTGGTAGTGGTGTTGGTGTTGGCCGAAAGCACAAAATTGCAGCCAAACATTTTCGAGTGGCGGCTGCAGTAGCAGCAGTAGCAGTGGCAGCAGTTCCAGAATTATGCTACAAATTTATGAGACGACATAAATTTTGCAATGTTTGTTTTGGCTACACACACACACACACACACCAGCTTCCCCTTCCTATTTTCGGTGTGTGTGTGTATCTGTGTGTGTGTGTGTGGGGACTGCAAGTAGAAAAACAAACCCAAATATCTAAAGCACACACACACACACACACACACTCAGGCAGTGGCAGCCTTAACCCGTCCCACACAGCTGGGGGTCGGAGAGCGGTCCTGCTCTATGATGAATGTCATGCGGTGAAATTTTAAGCCAGCAGAAAAAGCAACGACTCAGAGCAAGTGCACTCAAAAAAACTGCTCAAAAAAACTGGATATGTTTTGTTTTTTTACATATAAATTTACTCCCAAACAAACATACACAAAAATAATTATAAAATGCTTAGAAAACATTTTTTTTAAATACAGTTTAAGGTAACTAAAAATGTTTGTAATCCTTAAATAATTAAGCAATTGTAAATTTTCTAATTAACTAATTTTAAGATTGCAAAAATGATAATATTTTTATTTTTTACATTTTAGATAACTCAAAAACATAGATACAGAAAAATATTTCTAAAATGATGTACTAAATGCAGAACATTTATTTTTTAATTCTGTATTAGTAAATTAAAAATTTTGTAGTTCTTAAATAATTAAACAAGTAAATAGTTTTATGATTTACTAATATTACGATTAAATTACAATATTATTATAAATTTAACCACATTTTTAAATTCCTTGTAAATTAAAAACCGATTTTGAACTTTATTAGTCTTTAAAACCATTTTTAAAAAGATAATAACAACTTTAGTGATTGGAATTATTTTCATAAATAAACTGCAAGATAGCAGTGCATATGTGATAGATTTTGTGGGAGTGGGTAAAATGTGGGCGTGGATATGGATGTGGCATATAAACCATCGCCTCGTCATTCTAAAATTGAAAAATGCATGCAACTGTTTTGAAGGTTGCCTTTGCATTGGCAATGGGCGTCTTTCTGGCGAATTTTACATGTCAAATTTTTTGCACTCGCTTCTCTCTCTTTCGTTCTAGTGGAATTTTCCCACTTTTCCCGCCTTTCACCCGCCCTTCACCCGCCCTTCTCCCGCCCATCCATCTTGCCCGCCAGTGTCCTGACAGGCAGCGACCTCCAAGCGCCGGCAAATAGACAGGCATGTAAATTACTGGCACATGTGCGTTAGAGGCAGCTGCCACGCCCATCGGTATTATCCCGCTGACCCCAAAACGTGGAGAAATTTATATGTGTTTGCCCGATCCACATGTCCATGTCCCGCATTGATGCAGTCTTTTACAAGTGGTTCAACTTGGTTTTCGGATTCTACAAGTGGAGAGGAGGGACTCTGCAGTTTTTTTCGGGACTTCAATCTCGATGGAACACTTTACAAAGTTGGAGCTAACAAAAAAAAAATCTGAGCTGTAGTTTAATTTTAAAGTGCTTACAGAATAGTAAATTTAAGTGTTCTTAGTTTTTAGAATAGGAAATATTTCAATTAAACTAAATAAAAAAGAGACTTGGGAAACTATGTGTATCTAAAAACGGGTTACCTTAAAAAGGGATCTAAGTAATAATAATTTAATTTAACAAATAACATTTTAATAACCGGTAATCAGAGAATTTAATAATTTTAGCTAAGATCTAAGCTAGCAAAAAATCTTAGTTAAAAAACATGACTTATTCCACTTATTTGATTGACAGACTCCCTTGGACTCCCTCAATCACCACTCCCATCTACCTTTTGGGTCAATCACTCTAATGAGTTCAACTGCAATGGGTTTGGTTGTAACCGTTTTGACAGCAACTTCCACTGGCATTCAAAATGTCAGTTGCATTTTGGCAGCTTGATTTTTTCGTGTGGCCGCCAATGACAGGAAAATCTCCGATGCAGTACCCGAAATCTTCGCTTCCGCTTTTCCTCGCGTGCTCCTGCTCCTGCCTCTGGTTTTCCACCAATTTCCCCTTCCCCTTTCTCTGTGTGCCAAATTGCTGGCGTGTCGAGGCGAGCAACACGTCACATGCATAAATGCAATTTTTATCCCCCTCGCAAATCCCCTTTCACTCCAAAACCCACCGCCACCTATGAATGTCATTCTGCAGGCAAAGACAGTGCAACAGTTTATGTTGTTGCCACTGCAGCTGCAGCTGCTCCTGTTTTTGTTGCAACTGCCGTGTAGCCAAAGTTACTGTCATGTCAATTCTGGCCGAGATGAAGGGAGAGAGAGAGAGAGGGGGAGAGTGTGCGAGTGGGATGCCAGACATAGCTTTTATGTCCATAATTTCAGGAACGAGGCATGTATGCACTCGTTGTTATTGTTGTTGTTGTTGTTGTTGTCATCATGTAGTCCAGCAACAAGCAAACTGAACAGAATAGAAACGAACAGAAAGTACACTGGGGAAATTCGGGAGTTAGTCACTCATAAATTTTCCAATGTTTTTTGTTTAATTTATGCATTCCAATAACCTCAACAAAATATATGTACTTGCTAAATTAAGTTTGATATTTGATATATCGTAGGAAATTACAACTAAATTTCTTTCAGTGCAATGGTAACAGAGGCAGTGACATTACTGACGACGATTACTGGCATCATAAAGTACATTTAACATGCCATAAACTCGCCACTGCAGTTTGCTCTGGCCAACATTAAAAGCAGTCACAGGATTCGATTGCCAGGATGTTTTTGGGAGGCGGTCGCATAATTGAAAAGTTCATTTCGAGAGCTCTAAATTTCAATTAACTTTGTCGGAGTCGAGGCTCTGGAAATCGAATAATACTGCAGGGCGTCACATCGGGAATGCCTTTTGGCCATCATAGACATCCGAATTTAGTGTCCTGTCGGTGTCACTAAGCTCCTGACGAGTGTAAAACTATTACCAAATGCTAGAAAAGGAGATGTTTGTCCTGGCTTTAGACTGAAAACTGTACATTGCATTAACATGTGAGGAGTGCCAATGCCATTTTCTGTTCAAATCAGAACACAAAGGATACTTCTAGGATACTGCTCCCACCACAAATAGGACTGAACAATGCCGAGTTCGGGACGAAGATAAATGCCAATGGCATCATCATTCCACGTATGAATGATGGGCGGGTATAGCCGCGAGTAAAGTGCATTCGTCCAGGGTTGTCAGGGTTCGCAGAGTGAAACACTAACTGCATGAGTGAGTGCTCTGAAGCCTTTCACTCAGCACTGGAAAAAAATAAATTGAGAATACGAAATATTTTTATGAAATATTGTCAATAATTGTACTATTGAACTTGTACCCATAATGAAAACTGAATTGTAAAGAATATTTCTGAAAAATAAATCTTTTTAAATAAAGAGAAATAAAAGGAAATTTAATGAGTAAATTAAATGAAAAACAAATTAAATGCTCAGCTTAATCTTTCTTTAATTTCTTTAGTCAATCATGTATACATAAAATGTAAACATAACTTTAAAAAGGTTTCCAAAAAAATACCCTTATAAATAAAGACAAATTAAAGGATACTTAATAAGTAAACTTAAAATAATCTTGAAGAAATAATTAAAAGCACATTGCAATATTTTATGCCTTAATTTCCTTAGTGCAATCTGCTGTCAGCCATTATTCTTCTCAACTCAACTGGATTGTTCTTTATTTGTTTGGTCCGCAGACAAATTGCTCAGTTAGTATGAATCTTGCGACTGTTCCGCGTTTTATGCAACAATAAATTGAAATAAAGGACCACGATGAGGACATTAACTCCTCGCCACCGGGTGCAGCGAGTCCTGCAGATATTTGATGGTAATTTCGCCAGCTTAAAGCTTAATCCTTGGGAGATGAAATTCGATTTTACATTGCCAAAGCAACGCTCCCAGTTGACACACGCTCGTCAAGGCAAATATCCTGGCAGAAGGCGCTTTGTGACATCGTTTGCATGCGGAACATGAATTTCGAAGATTTTGCCATCGCAGCTGACACTCGTTAGCAGCCAAAGACGGCCTTGGCCAAGGATTACAGCTCCTCCTGAGGAACGTGACAAGTTGTGGGGAAAAGTGTCTGCATTTAGCAGAGTTCTCTTTTTTTCCACCCACAACTATAATAATGAGGGCGCATAAATTGCCGTAACGTGAGCTTGCAGCCTTATTGCATTATTTAATATAGCAAAATATGGCAAAATATTTAAAATAGGTATCCCAGGGAGCTATGCAAATATGCATTGGAAAATTAATAGCAAATGTGGCATGCAACAGGGGAATAACATAAGCTTGACGGGTTATGCCAGTGCGGCATATCAAATTCACCAAAAATGTATGCTAATATTTTGATGGACATGGCTGCATCAAAAAAAAAAAAGCTGCATAAATTAACAAGCAAAATGTTTACTTTACTTTACTTTACCCTTCGCTCACAGAATGCAATTTACCATAGAATTTCCTTTCTTTATAAATCATTTAATTCAATATTGTTTCAAATATATTTCCCTAAAATCACATGCTGCCAGCAATAATGCTGTAATTCAATTATTAATTGAATCGCCTGCAATCTCCTAATATCAATCAACCATTTTCTCATTTATTCCTGGCCAAACAACTTGTTGACCCCTCCGCATTCAATTATGAAGGCTGTACGAAAACTTGGCCATGGCTAAAGCAGGGGCTTAGGAAATACACCTCAGGGGGGATTGGTATAAAGGGGGGAGGGCACACACAAAAGCCACCGACTTGTGTGTCAAAGGAAGCCTCTGCCAAAAACAGTCACAAAAGCAACTTGGCCCTCTGGAATACCTAATACGCAGGAAACTGTTTGGCTTTCGAGCTGAAGACAGTTTAACTTGAACTTTTGGCCAAACAAAAGCCAGGCCAAACTTTTTTTCGCATCCACCAACTTTACATGAAAATTAAATAAGTGCTAGTTTAAATAACTCGGGGCCAGAGCAAAGTAGAGTATGAAGTCAGGTGGAAGTCACTACAAATGGTACACAGGGGGAAATTAAATTAAATTTTGTTTATACAATTATTTTAATTTAATAATATTTAACTATAATTTTCATTAAAGTGAGTTGATGGGCAAATCGTGATTAGTAAAATGAAAGTTTGATGTGAAAAACCATTATTTTGTAATTACCAATTTTATGGATATGTTTATTACAGAGTAATGAAATATAATTACTTTATTTAAGGATTTTTAAAGGCTTGTATTTATATTAAATATTAATTCCGTTTTAATTGAATTTAGAGCAAATTAATCCAGTATTTCTTACTGTGCCTGAAGAAGAGAAGCCACCCAACTCATACAAAAGGCAACAGCAAACAATGGAGAAGATGCAGAGCTGGAGGTCCAGCCAGAGGAAGTGACTCCTGCCACTTCCGCCGCAAATGACAGGCAGGTAGAGGAACTCTCCACCAGGGTCCTGGCTGAGGCAATAAAATCCTTGACAGCTGCTGCTGGTTGTCATTTTTCGAATTTGATTTGGGGCCATGCATAAATATTTATTTAATTCGGCCGTTGGCCATTTTGCGATATCAAAGACAAATGTTGCCAGTTAATTCACAGTTTATATGCCTTTGCACGCAATCCAATGGCCAAAAATAGAGGCCAAGATCTTAATCAGAAACTATTTTACGGGGGGGCACTGACAAATTCGTGTCGCCTGCCTGGACATTTATCATCGTTTAAGGGTCTCCCAAGATATAGATATATATATGGTATATCCATGGGGCTGTATGTGTTCGTGCGACTTGTCACAATCAAAAACTCTTGCAATCATTAAGGGATATTCCAGCAAATCTCTGGCTCTCTCTCGCTGGTTTTCCACAAGCCAACTTTGTTTTCGTGTTCGTGGGGAGTCAGCAAGTTTCCGGGAACTTTTGCTTCCGCCCCAGCTTCCCCAGCTGCAGCGAGTTTTCTCTGACAGTTTTCCCCCTGATCTTCCTCTCTCTCTCTATCTCTCTTTCTGTGTCTCTCTCTGTCTCTCAATAGGCGATTCTATTGTCCTCGGCGTCTTTGTGGCAGCTGCAAATTGTCGCACGAAAGTTTTTATCTGCTGCACTTTGGCACTTCTCTCGGCAAGTCGATTCATTTCAATTTAATGCCACCGCAAATTATGCATTTGTCGGAAAATTTGAATTTTCCCACCACCCCCCGCCCCCACACTGTCCACACGGCGAATGCGTAATCGAATCAATCTATCAACCGACAGTCCGCAATTGATGTGAGTTGAATTCTGTGGCAGTTTGGAATGTATCTTGCGATTGTCAGTTATGAGATTGAAGATTTTAATCATATCTATATAATTGAATATTCTTAAGATTAAATATATTCGAATTAAAACTCAATTATTAATGAATGTGATTTGGATTTATTTTTGCATTTAAAGTAAATAAGAATAAAACCGTGTTAGAAGAGTCAAGTTAATTAATTGGCACGGAGTCAAGGAGCTGAAGTTAAACTGCCAAGTGCAGGGCGAGAATCCTGTGCCAGGATATAAAGCACTTTAATTAACTTGCGGACGCGAGGCATTCGCCGAAAGTTTTCCGGCCATCAACTTTGAACCACAAGGTAGTTTATTTCGCCAGGATTGCGGTCGGGTCGCAGTTTCCAGCTCCAGCTCCAGCTCCAAGCCGGTGGAATGCATTTGCCCACTTACCGCAGTATATGGGCCAATAAGGCTGCCCAGGTATGTGCTCTATTATTTTCGCACCACAACGGACCGACATCCTTTGGCGTAATTAATTTCCTTAAAAATATTTCCGCACCCGAAAGCTGCTCATTTGCGGTCTCTCTGATTTGGCATTTGACTTTTGACTCTCGACCTGAGTTATGCACGTTGTTAATTCCGGAATTCAAAAGCACTTTAATTAAGATGTGTTCTAGAGAGTGGAAATCCCCCTTGCGGCAAAAAGTATCTATGAGAGTCCTGTGAAAATATTGTCCCCCCGACAAAATCGAGGACTACGATATAATGCATGGGCAAACATTCAAATATGACAAAATATGAGGAACCCAGAAACATGGCAGCTGGCCTGCTAAAGTATGCAAACAATTTTTATCAAAACAGAAACTTAAATAAAGCAAACAAATTGATGTGACCCAAGCTTCGATATAACAAGATTCCCAAACTCTCGGCCAACGAAACAAAAACAAAACATAAAAAATTGGAAGCAGAGCAACAAAAAAAAAAAAAAAGCAGAAAAGATGGTCCAGTATCTTTTGGCCCAGAGCACAATTTATTGGCCCGGCATTCATTCATCAGCAGGACCGAACTATCAGACTGTAATAATTTGCTATCAG
>JAJJHY010003831.1:13922156-13949328 GCA_021224005.1 Drosophila setifemur | reverse complement strand
AACTATTTTTTGAAATGACAACGAGAACAGCGATGAGAGGAGTTCCATTTTGGATGATAGACAGCCCTGCGACTCTACTCTCTGTGGTTGTTCCTGTAATTGTCCCGAAAAATTTCGCAACCAATGTCCTTTGGATCGCACATGG
Source organism: Drosophila setifemur (assembly GCA_021224005.1). Lineage (NCBI taxonomy): Eukaryota > Metazoa > Arthropoda > Insecta > Diptera > Drosophilidae > Drosophila > Drosophila setifemur. The sequence goes on along the minus strand of JAJJHY010003831.1, from coordinate 13,949,183 downwards.
TTGAGCACAAGTCAGAGGGATAATTATGACCAGAGGAGTAACTATCACGAAAGCAAATAAAAGCACCGGGATAGGACAGGACAGGACAGGTGTGGATCCTGATTACGAATGGCCATCTAATCGGGGGAGCCAACTGAATGGGTTTCCCGGTTAAATACACAAGGAATTAAACAAATCTTCAACGCACATGTTGTTCATGGTGTTTATCGCATTTTTGGCGAAATATTTTCCTGATGCCGTTGGATATGATTTTGGATGGATTTGCTGCCTACGATGGTTGGGTTGGTGGCACTGAGAAAAATATGTACACATAAAATATGTCCAGAAATTTGTTTAATAAAATGTGATTCATGAAATTTGCTTTTAAAATAGAAGTACAATTGCGTGAATGAAAATTCGAATTATAATCAATGAGTTGAATTATATATATGTATATTCTTTTAAACTCTTTTTGTTTAAATTAATTTTTGGCCAAGTGTATTGGCCAACTCAGCGAACTTGTTGAGAGCGGAGGGCCAGCAAATTGAAAGCTCAATCATGTTGCAGCAGCTGTTCGTGCGAGTGGCCAAAATGCTGAAATGCCGAAACGCGTGTTCCCATGTTTTTTGGTTTTAGCCAGCAACCCATTCCCAGGGTCCTGCCCCTGTCCCTTACTCCCACTTCCAGTCCCACTCCCTCTCCTACATGGGCAAATTATGTAAATGGCATTAATCCTTATGGCGCACAATAGTTTAACGGTTCGGCGCTTTATTGTCACGTCCCAAAGCGAGAGTCTGCCATCAACAATGGCAAACTCCGGCAGTCCGGCAGTCCGAATGGCATCCAAAAACCGGACCGGACCCGAGTCCGAGTCCGGACTTTTTATGCCCACGTGCTGGGGATTGCGTGTGTCCCCCCCTCTCCCAAAGCCCCGGGGCTGAGGGAGAGATTTGGCCACTAGTTTACCCAGCCGCTCCGCTCCCCTCCCCGCTCCCCGTCCAATGACAGCTAACTTTTTCCTTGTTAATTGCAAAATCACTTGGTGGAACAGAAATGGGTACAACATCCCCTCCAATCCACCTCCTATTCCACATCCCATGCACAAAAACACAGCTTACATAATCAATTACGTGATCAACGCGATAACCTTCTTTTCCGATTTGATTTATGTACTGTATCTCGTATCTGGTATCTTGAGATACTTGACTAGAGGCTCCAGGATGTACAAGTTTAATTAGAGTCTTGAAAGCTTTAACTTAACGATTTTCTGAGAGTAAAATGAAATTATATAATGCAATTCCAGTTCTGAAAATGTGTAAGATATTTTTATTTCTCAAGAAATACTTTAATATAATTTTATAGAACATTTTATGAGCAATAAAAGCATTCTCAGAGAAGTACTAGTGCAAACAGAATGAAAATTAAATTAAAAGTACTATCTTTTTAAAGCCATAACTTGCAAGAGTCGTATCTTTTTTTGATGTTTGCCTTTGCTCAGCCCCATTTTTAATTATCCTTTATTAAACAGCATTGTTTCGCCATCAACTGGTAATATTTCACATTGATTGCATGTTGACTCAAGTAATGACGTCCGAATGTCGGAGTTAAAATGCAATGCAATTCTCATTGCAATAATTTAATGGCTTGTTATTAAAAAGTAAGTGGCTTAAGTGGAGAAGTGGTTTTGGCTGTGGTTGTGGCTTGATTGTTATTGAAACACCAGCAGCAACAGCGCATTAAGGATCAAATAAAAACCTCAATAATCACTAAAGCAAGAAGCAGGGGAAAAGAATTGCAGGGCGATTACCTGAAAGGGCAATGAACGGAAAAACCAGCTGCTGCTGCTGCTGCTGCTGGTGTTAATGGCAGACTGTTTTCCCGAGTGCTTTTCTTTCGCACTCGCATCGATTTAGTTTCCCACACTTCATTGGGATTTTGGCTGCCCGATTAATTTGTCCGTTGCCTAATTAGAATAATACAACTAATGTGGTTGAAGGTTGCCCTCCCACATTTTTGTTGGTTTTTTTTCTCACATGCGCATAATTAGCAGCAGCACTTTGGGTTTTTCCTCCGCTTTTCCTCCCTCTGCCATTTCCATCCATATCATTAACCTGCGACTCGCATAAATTCATGATGTATCCCCTCACCAAGAGCAGCGGGAAAAAAAATGAGCGGAAACCGTAAAGGACGAAGGAAAATCACAGTTTGGTTTTATGTACACGCATTAATGTGCGGACCAGTGGGAGGATTTGCAAGGAGCGAAGGATTCGCCAGGGGTGCCCCTGGGACTCCCGCGGATGAGTGCTCCTCGATGGCCGTGTACTTCTGGTTTATTAATTCGCTGGCAACATGCAATCGACTTGTTTGCGGAAACCACCATGTTGATATTAGCCTTGGCAAGGACCAAGGAGCAAGGACCAAGGACCAAGGAACTGCGGAAACTGCGGCATCCGAAATTAGCCGCTGTCCTTTCCGTTTTTTTTTTTATGATGGTGCTTTAAGGGTTTAAGCATTTTGTCATAAATCGGTAAAGGAGGGCTGTTTGTAAAAATAAATAAAAGTAAAAATTAATAAATTAACACAAGGAAACTCGAAAATAAAAGTAAAGATATTGGCAAATTTCATTTTAACATGATAGTAAATAAGATTGAAAATGAAGTTATTTTAAAAAAGCATTTAAGGTGATCATGAATCAAGACTATTTGTAAAAATAAAAAATGAGCAATTAATAAATTAACACATAGAAACTCAATGGTAAATAAGTTAGAAGTAGAAACTTCCTTTTTCAAAAAAACAATACACATAAAATCATTTAATTATTTTCCTTGCTCAAATTGCAATTTCCAAGAATCTATGACTCTCAAAAAACACAACTCCTTTGGCACATTCATCTCCATCTATTGCCCACTTAAGGACCTTCGGTGACTCCTGGCTGAAACACACCACTTATGCCCTTTCACACTGGAAATTCTTTAAATATTTAAAGAGCAATCCCGGCCGGGAAGGGGATCTCAATCAGTGCTCAAGAGGCACAAGAGCGAGAAATTAAACATGCAGCTTGTTCATTTTTGGGTCACTCAATTAAATGAGTGCATCTTGAAGAGCACTCGGCAAGGTAAATTCAGCCGGTCCTGCAGGACGGCGCGCCCTCTTCTCGCTTTTCCAGCGGCTTTTCCACTGGCTTTTCCACCGACTAAATCGATTCTCGATGCCGAATGCTGAATGCTCCTTGTGAAAATGCTCGTTGTCGATGGGATGGATGCCTTTGTTGTTGGCCCGGTCAAGTTGCCTTTTGATTAAAAGGACATTGGGAAATAAAGTAGAGCACACTATGTGCTAAACTCTCCTTTCTTTTTTGGGTTTTTATTTTTGTTTTCCCTCTCCCCCTTAACGATGGAACGATGGCAGAAGACACAGAGTGAGAAATGAAAAAGAATTCCCCTGCTGCCCCCCAGGAAGGAACGTACTCAGGAGGTATGTAATTGTTAAGTGCTCATTAGAAATGCTCCAGACAGAGAGAGAGGGAAACCGACCCTCTATCCTGGGGGGCAGGGTGTTGCCCCAACACTCAAGTGCATTTTCAATTAAGGAGGGAAAAATATTTTGGCTGCACTTTGGCCAAGAGGAGCCAATAAACTGTTGAATTTATGGCTGGTCCTAATAGCTTTCCGCTCATTTATCCATTCAGCCCACTCGGTTTAGACCACAACAGCTCAACACAACTCACTGGCTCTGGGAAATCACATTGGAAATTCAGTTCTTGCATTCATTTCGATCGAACCAATAGGTTTCAGTAGCCATTGCCCTTTTTTTTTTTGACCCATTAAAGGAGTTTTTTTTTTGCAAAGACAGGAAGAAGTCTTAAGATTGACTAATTGGACGGCAGATGCTAGTTTGGCTATCATGAAATGTCAATAAAAGGTACCTTAAATTAAACCTTTTAAAACCATCTTAAAAATAGTTGTTAGCTTACCAAATTTTAATTAACAAACACCTTGAAAATAAAACTATCCTTAGGCCACCAATTAACACTCAAGAGTTTTCCCTCTAATTTCCAAATCGCCTTCGATTCCATTTACAGCTGTGAAACAATTTGGAGACTCCAAACTGTTGCCACTTTCAAAGCTTACGTTTAAGAACAAATTGAATTGCCATTAGGCACTCCGGGGCAGCAATTTTCATCTGCAACACCAACAACAACAACAACAAGAACAACAACAACAACTGGCCCAAGTGATGTGTGGCAACCGCATAAGGGCATCCGCTGCTCTGATCCTGTTGCCTTTACTAAACTGAATCCTTTTCCCCGCTTCTGTGGCAGCATAGCCTGATGCTCCTTTTTGCATTCACAGTTGGCTGCCGTTGCCCGAGAACTTTTCCCACTCGAGTACATTTTGTTTTTGCAGCCGATTAACAGTGAAAAGGAGGGCAGGACTCCTCTAAAAACTAAGACGTTGCAGAAATGCTGCAGGCGGCTTTCTTTCTGCTACACTCGAAAATAAAATGGGGGAAAATTATATAAAATTTAGCAATTAATGAAAAATTTATAAAAAAGATAAATCAATATAAATATTTGATAATGGTATAAATAAAGTTTAAGATGATCTTAAAACACTCAAAAATACAAATTAATATACACCATTCATTTACATTAACAAATGGTTAAGAAAATCGAATATAAATATAAAATATCATACTACAAAAAATAAACTAATATTTTAAAGTTCGGAAATATATTTTTGTTTAGTGCCTTTTGTTTTGTTTTTGTTGTTAGTTTTATTTTGGATTCCCCCCACATGCAAAGCTTGCCGCAGTATTATCCGACTTGAGAAATGCAGCAGCCAGGCGCATATTGACTTTTGTGTTAGCCAGATTGTTTCGGTCCTGGCAGAAGGGCAAACGTTATCCTCGTGGCCCCAAATCCCCGCTCCTTCCTTTGTGTCTATAACATTTGAGTTTTACTATCACTTGGCATTGTTGTGGCTTTCGGCTCATGGGAACTCGAACGGAGATTACAATGAGCATCACAGCAAGCATAATGTGTGTGCTCTGTGAAATTGAATTGATTTCTTTTTCTCTTTTTTTGGGGAAACAATTTCCCCTGGTTAGAAGGCATTAAATTCTCCATTCGCCCCGTTTTTAGTTGTTAACCCAGTTTGCACACAAGTTGGCCCGTTGGCTCTCGCTCTGGCTCTCTGGCGAAACTTAACAACAGGAAGCAGCTGATAGCGGAAAATAAACGCACACACACGGTATCAAAAAACTGGCAGCAAACAGTTTTGAGTTACAGCGGAAGGTGCAGAGGTTCAAAGCCCTGGCAGAAAGATTGCAGGGCATTAAAAAGGCAGAAAGGAAGCCCGAAGGGGGGAAGGGGAGACGGGGGGAGGAAGGGTGGCAAGTGCTTGCTTTGAGAGCCTGGCAGAAAACTTGCAACTTATGCCTGCACTATGCACATTTTCATTATAAATATTATGCATGTGTGTGGCTGGAACAAAAATTGTAGCATACAAAACAGACGATGTGGTAGCTAAGAATACCCTATCGAAAATGGGTCAATCAATTATAGGGAAAATAAATCATTTAAATACATAATTCCAGAGATGGAAATTTATAATTAAAAAATATTTTTAAATATTTTAAAGTCGCATTTGGTTGGCTCATTATTCTTAGATCTTTAAATTGTTTACAACTTCTCCTAATTCCACCTCGAAATATACCTTTACAAAGTAATGATTCAGATTCCAACCCCAGCCTCAGGGGAATTTTACAATTTATAATGACTTTGTGTGTGGAGCAAACATTACTTGCAGACTTGGTTAAGAGCAAAACGCAAGGCATGGAGTTTTCCACGAAAAGTGCGAAAGGAAAAGCTCCAGGAATTTCCGTATATATTTTTATATTGGGGAATATTCTCCAGTGTGTGTGTGAGTTTTTCAACATAAGTTTGGGGGAAAAAAGACGAAAATTAAACTGTGGTGGAGAAGATGTCTTTATGTCAACGTTAATTTTCTGCAGATGACAAGTTGTGCATAGAATGAGATGAGTTTTTCCCTTTGAAACAGGATATGAGTTCCTCTAAACAACATACAAAATTTGTGTGGTAAAAACATTGGAAGGGCAAAAAGTTATGTCTTTTGAAATTTGCATAAATCAGTTAAATTAAGTAAATAATTGGCCGGTCAAAAGACAGGAGAAACTTTGGCCGTGCAAAAAAAAGTTGGACATATATCCTGGACAAAAACAAAAAAAAAACGAAGGATGTCCAGGCAGGAAGCTAAGAATTCAGAAAGTTGCGAAGTCCGACGTGCAATGTTCCAGAAATTGAAATAGTTTCGTGTCGACGAGTCGCAAAATGCAATGCGAAACTTGCCGGAGTTGACAATTTTTCTCCTCCTTAAATTTGATTTTTTTCGTACTTTTAATTAAACTAAACTTACATGCGAAAAGTTATTGTTTCGGATGCATAAGAGTGTGTTTCTTAGCCGGACGAAGAGTAAGCAAAAGTCATTTAAAACTTTCGTGTGCCTGGTCAGCCATGACTTAGCATGCATATCTCATACTCATACTCGGACTCGGACTCTGTATCTGAACTCTGAACCCTTTTCCTTTTTTCCATACAAAAAGTTTTTCGATATTTCAAATGCAGCCAGAACAAGTAAAGGAGGCATCAAGACAAAAAATAGACAAGGCCAAGAAAACGGGGGCTGAGACAATAACTTTGCAAAATCCAATTACGAGAACTGAATGTGTGTTTGGTATTTGGGCTTTATTTTGTATTTTTTCGGTAGGTTTTTCTGCAGCCTGCATATTAAATTAGCCAGCAAATTGAGTATGCTCTGCAACCTCTGACCTTTTGCGTCTTCTTTTTTTTCTTTCCCCTGATCTGAATACCGATTCCTGAGGTTTGTCTTGCCAATTTGAAAACAAATTTTCTTTATCACCGGTCGGTGGGTGGGTGGGTCAAAGGGGAGTCAGTCGGGTTCAAAGGGATGTCCAATGCAGGCCCAGCTAATAAACAAGTCAACAGTGTCGCAGAAGGAGTTCGGTTGCAGACATTGCGTATACGCAATGTGTTACGTGTGCGTGCTCCTGGGAAGAAAGTTATCGAAGAGGGGAAACCCCGCCCGGGGATAATTTCATTTGTCAATATGAAAGCGAAAAAGTGATTTACTTAAGTGTAAACTCATTTTCCACTCAACAGCCGAACAATAACAGCAAAGGCAACTCAATTCATTGCACTCTGTTTGGTTGCTGTTGTTGTTGGTGTTGCTGTTGGTGGAAGTGTCGCAATATTGCTGCCACAGTAGCAGCAGCAGCCAGTGGCAATTGCACCAACAACAATGTCACTGCGCTTTTCACCTTAACAGCATAATGGCAATCAACTGATGGAAATGACGCAGCCACAGTTTCCAGGAAGGATTCAAGTGGGTTTTCCTCTCTCTCGCTCTCCCGGGGAAAAGGAATTGAAATTGGCTTGTCGAGAGATTGCTGAAGGTTGGAAAATGTCAGGGATGAGGAAGCTCGAAGAGGGGAAGGGGGGGGGGGGGGGGGCATTGCCATTATTCATTTAAACCCAGCGGATTGAGAAAAAAGTGTTGCATTGCCGCACAATCGACAAATAAGCCCTAGGCAATGTGTATTCCTTTCCACCTGCCACCCCTTTGTATCCTGATTTTCCTTCGCTTTTCCAGGCCTTCCTTTCCTTTTCTGTTTTGATTTTGATTTTTCTTTTATTTGTCTCCCTGCAATTGAGATATTCACCCGCTTCCACAGTCTGCGGCTTTCGATTTGTTTGCGATTTAGAAGTACAAATTGTGTTTCTCGGAAATTTTGTAAGTAAAGCAAATTGCTTTCGATAGACAAATGCAGCACGTGTGTACGTGAGTGTTTTTGGGTTGTGTCTTTATTTTTTATTAAACTGCTCAGATTTGCGCTGGGATAACAATCAACCAGGCCCAAAGGCAATTGCTAGCGGTATTTATGGGTGCTCAATTTGAATTGCTGCGAATAAGAGCCATTTCTTGTACCAAAAAAAAAACAAAAGGAGGCCACACGGATATTCCATAAATAAATTAAGAAAGTACTTTCTGGCATTTACATTGCCTGCTTGGATTTAAGTTAATAGGTATGTATGTATATATTTTTTTGGTAAAGAAGTGAGTTTTGCTTACCGTTCTGTGTCTTAGAACAAGGATTTTGGGAGCTGCAAGGAAAGAATGGAAATTAATATAAGTTTAAATGCAAGTGGTTTAAAATAAATACTTTCAGAACTAAATTTAAAATGGCAATTATTATCTTGTATTTTAATTTACTCGTGGGCTTAAGTATCTGAACATTTATGGTTGATAAAATAAATGTATTTTTAAACAAATATTTCGGTTCCAGTTCTTATAAGCCTTCTTCCAAATTATATTCCCTTCAAAACACATTATTCTAACTAAATAATTCTTTGTAAGATTTTTTTTTCAATAAGCATAAGTTTATTTAGCACGCAAATGCACTGCAAATGATTTATTTATTTATTTATCTTGCCTTTCGACAGCTTCATTTTTAAAGCTATATTCACCAGGATTCTCCTAATGAAATTCCGGCCAATGTTTCCTTCAAATCTTAAATTTTAATGTCACAACACATTTTCTCGTTTTGGCTGATGTTGTTGTTTCAGTTGTTGTTGTTGCTGGCAGTTACAACATGATTGCCAGACATTTGGTTGTTGCTGTTGCTGTTGTCGATGCTGCTCTACCATTTCAGATTACGGCCAGAGTTTAGTTGGCTCATACACACAGAGGGCCTTTTTCCCTCCTAGCTGACACATGCCTACAAGCTTATTTATAATAAAAAATCATACATGAGCGCACAGACAATGAGACAATAGACGAGAATTGTTGGTACAAGCGGAAAAGGTGGTGGTGGGAGGAGGGGGAGGAGGTGGGTAGTGGTTGGTAGGAGTAGCTCCTGGTTGGGTGGTTGGTCCGGAAAGAAACAAACAACAGCAAAAAAAATTGGTTTGGGAGGGTAAATATGTGGAAATGAAATCCGGCTCTGTCGGGGACTTGGAGCTTTGGCTGCCTGGGAATTTCCAGAGACGTCATTAACTGTTGTGTCTGTGTGGGTGTGAGTGTGTGTGTGTGTGTGTGGAGTTACATAATACACGGACATACATACAAGCACACCTCATCTAACCATTCATTGACATCATTTGGCATGGTAGATAACATTCAACCAAGTGCACACAATTGAACACTCAGAAACACTCAGCTGTGGTTTGTTAAATACAACAAGATTTTTTTTAATAATTTGTTAGGGGAAAGATTTATGTTTTTTAATAGGAAACATTTTTATTTAGTTCCACAAAAATCATTGGAATTGTAGTTATGTGAATCCGAAAATTGAAAAAAAAAATATTTTTAATAAGAAATAATTTTATCTTCCAAAATTCTTAAAGAACCAAAAATAATATTGATTGAATATATTTTATATATTATTTTTTTATTCGACTTCTTGTTCAGTGCAGTAAGGAATAGCGATGTATGTCGGTGGGTCACCGAGGCGTGCCGAAAGGCAGGAAAAAGGAAGGCCTCTTCCTGCCACCTTTTGCCAGTCGCCCTGCACAACCGAACAATGTAATGAAATTTTCGAAATATCTATGATGATTTGCGGTTGCCATGATTGTCGGCCAGGAGATGCTAACACACACACATACCCCCTATCTCCGTATCCCTGTATCCTTGAATCCCTGCGATGCCAGGACTCTATGGCATCGCATCGGATCGCTCGGCTCAGTCGTCCTTTGGTTTCCTGGCTGGGAAAGTCAAGTGACTGAAGTCACACTTTGGGCTGCCTTGTGATGTCCTTTTGATTCCTTTGAGGCCTTTGCTCGTGTCCATGTGTGTGTGTGTGTGTGTGCCTGTGTTCATGTGGGTGTGGTATAACACATTTAGTTCTGAACATTGATTATGATGATAGGGAATTTAAAATCATAAATGCTGTCTCCTCGTGGATAACATTTTTAAAGGGAACAATCTTTTTTTTGTTTATGTTTTTAAAGTGACAGTGGGTCAAGAAATTATTTTAATTAATTTCCATAGAAATTGAATTATGTTACGATGATAATCAATAAAAACAAAATGCAAAACAAATACAGAAATTTGGTTTATGTTTAATTGAAAGTAGATAATAAAATATACAATTTCGATGTTGAAGTTGTAATACTATACAATATTATGTTGATTAATAAATTCTGTGGATTTTATCAAATGCATTCTATTTATTCAAAATGTAAATGCAAATATTATTTTAAGGGGATTTTCCATATTTAAAGCTGTTTGGAATCATTACCCAATTTAAAGAACTTGAAATAAATCGAACCTTTTCAATGCATTTATATTTTATACTAGATTTTTTCATTGCATGATTCAAGACGATATTTTTATCATGTATATTAAAACGAGAAATAAAAAATACAACCATTTTCCTGTTTTATAAGGAATATATTCAGTGGGTACTATTAAAAACTGTCTTCACCAGTTCATTGAATTCTTCTCTCTCTTGGAATAATGACTTTCAGAGTCACTATATTTTGAGTTGATGACTTGCAGAGTAAAGGAAATAATGGCTCCTAGAAAAACTATAATAATCTGAAACGGGTTTTTAATGGCATTTTCATTTCTCGTTCCTCGTTCTCTTGGTGTTTCTATTTTTTATTTTTATTTTTTTGAGTTACTGAACACTTTCAATATTTACTCCACTAGCGGTGACTGGGAAATGGGCGTAAATTCAAACTGGCAGCGCACAATAATTTTATTATTTATGGTGATGACGATGGCGAACAAGAATGGCAACGGAGGATGAGGATTCGCTCTCGCCCAGCTCTCTGCACCCAAAAAGTTGCAACGAAATTATTGTGAAATTTGCGAGAAATATAACGAATATGCGCATTCAGAATGCGATGAGGCTGGGGCTGGGAAATTCTGAGAGTTTTGTCGCATGCAAACATAAATTTTTGTGTGCCATGCAAAATAACGTAATAACATTAAATATGCAAATGCCTTTTGTCAGCCATTGCATTTACACATGGCAAACAGAGAGGCGAGGGGATATTTCCCACACTCCCATCTCCATATATATATATTTGTATTCATTCATGAAGATTGGAGACGGAATGAAAATCGGGTGAATGGAGGCATCTTTGTCGACTTCATCACACATTTTGCAATTTGCATAAAGTGAAAATGATGCACATTTCTGTTTTCCTATGACAATTTGCCTTTTATTGATTTTCTTTGATTTCCTTCGCACATTCACGGCCTCAAAAGGGGGGGGCAACCCCTTCCCCTTCCCCTCCCTTCGGCTTCGTTTTTCCGATTTTCCCAACCAATTTCCATTCCAAGGAGCTCTCCTCAAGAGTCCCCGACAACTCTACATGTGTTTTGAATGACGTTGAGTGCTGCTATGCAAACATTTTCTAACGAACACTTAGTGCAAATAGATTCGAGGGCTGCCAGCTCATGTGAGGTCCTCCACACACACACACACACACACACACACTCTCCTTCCTGGCCCAGGACTAGGAGGTTCCTTTTGGCTTTCTCCGACTCCATTTTTATTGCTTGCCAATTACTTCTTATTTTTATACCGCCGCTGCATCAGCATGGAGTCTTTCAATTTCATTAAAACTCCAAACAATTACATTTAAGCTGACACTATGACAGTGTCTGGGATTCCATTTACATGTGAGCCGGATGTGGCCAATCAATTTATATAGTCCTCCCTGCATGTAACACAAATATTGCAAACACATTTTTTATTTTATTTTTTTATCAATTTAAATCCATTGAGTAAAATATATTTGTCATTTCACGGATATGGAGTGATGGTTAATCTGATATTTTTCCATGCCAATAAATAATGGTTCGGCAGATGGATGATATTTTATATATTGCAAACAACATGGCTTTATATATATAATATTATATAGTTGGAATAAGTTAAGTTTATGTTCCTTTAATATATTTTATTTTTGCTTAAGAATTCTTATCTATTTAATATATTTATTTTGTTTAAGAGTTCTTATGCATAATTTCCCTTCTTGTGTGGAGTATATGCAATTTTCAAAGGACACCTTATGGTATGTCTAAAGTGTTTAGCTTCTGATTAATCAGCTTATCCAGGCACATGACTTAATAACTTTGAAAACCGCACAGAGCAATTAAGAAATGCCAATTCCATACTCTCCGAGCGTTTGAAGTTTGTCAGAACTCGCTCACTTCCGCTGGATTACTCGGCTGTGTGAAAACTTGTCCCATAGGGGGAAAGTTTGCCATATCACCAAGAGCCCCATCAATTGACTGGCAGCCCCCCCCCCCCTTCCCCCATTTTCCAACCCCCCCCCCCCCCCCCTGGCGACTGGAACACACATATTGGTCAATAAAGTGCGCTCGAAATATTTGCCACAACTTGTGCACTTTACCTATCACACAAGTTGAAGGTCCTTCGCTCCCCTTTCGTTCCCTTTGAGATTTGTTGTTAATTTTTGGGTAAATTTGCTGAAAATGTTCCGGTTTCCGACCCCTCTATCCCCCGCCACTGTATAATATATATGTGGAGTGCTCTCTGCACTTTTCTAGCTGGTGTTGCATACTTCTGTGGCAAACTTTTAATTGATTCAATCGCCTGTGCATATTTTCGGTTCACTTCAGTTCGGTTTGCTCTAAATACAGTAGAAGAAAATGCATTAGAAAAGATAATTAATATATTGAGAAAATAATATTCAAAATATGTTATTGAAGTTATTGTCTATCATCTTTTTAAAGGAGCAATTAAGATTAGCAAATTTATATATATAATACTTTGTATATTGTATATTATTATTTTAAATTTTTTTGTTGCACAAACTTCAATTCATTTTACATTCATTTAAATGGAAATTTATCGGAAAAAGTTTAAATATTTTTATTTTTCATAAAATAAATAATAATATGTCATAAATTGTAATCAATAAGTACTACTCTTTCCTAATTATTTTGTTATATCTTAAATTATAATCAATATTTACTCCTCGTTCCCTATTATTAATATTTCTTTTTTTTTATAAATTCATAAATTTTTCATAAATTGTATTTAATATTTATTCTTCTTTCCCTATTATTCATATTACATTTTATTCTGATTATATGTCTTTAATATTAACAACTCGTTCTATATTATTTATATATTTTTTTTTTCCTTTTTCTATTTATGAATTTTTCCGAGTATACGTGTTAGTTGGATGTAAGCCAGCAACTAAGTATCCGAGAGCAACTGTCAGTTGGAAAAGTGGGCGTTGAGGGAGTTTTCCGAGGGGGTGGGGGTGGGGATGGAGAGTGCCACGCCCCCCTCCCCAAGGGAACTGCCAAATATGTGCGTGTTGCTCCCGGCGTGCTTGTGCAATTAGTTAGGGGATTAAATTTGTACTTTAATAGGATTTCTCATTAGGTGGCGTTTCACGATCGAACCGGAATATTTGTTCGATACCACACAAACACACATATACACTTACACACACACGGAAGCTCCGGGTCCCTTCTGCCATTTCCCCACATTAATTTTGCGACCGGGACAAATACCAGAATTCAGTGCCACCAAAACCAAACTGGTAAGTTCGCAAATGTATGCAAAGCAGCTAGTTTTTGGGTAGCTCATTAGTTGTGGACTTTGGCAGTTGTTTTCGCAGTTGACATGGTCAGAAAGGGAACACTTGGATTATTGGATGGAATATTATTTGTTTGCTTAGCCTTTGGGTTGGGTATTAGTATCTGTAATTAATGTGTTTAAAATTATGGATAAACAACGTATCTCATTTTAATTCTATGAAAAAGAGAAAAGTAGTTTAAAACTTTTCTGTTGTGACTTCAGTATTCTGTTTTATTTCTCCTTCTATTTTAATTCCCACAATGTTATATTTAAAAACCTGCATCCCATCACCCGTGTTCAGTGCAATATTAGTTGATTTCCTCTCCTTTGACCAAAACAATGAAAATCCGTTCTGCAGGCTCTTTTCCCACATTTTGCGTTTGAGCTGCAATTTCCCAGTTTTTCAATCACAGCCCATTTCACTTAAAAGCCACCAGCGAATCCACAATTCAGCGCCCAAGCCGCGAATTCGCATTCACAATTAACCACTTGGCAAGCCATAAATTTAACACACACACACTCACACTCACACACACACACATACATATATATGTATTCAGGGAGTTCGGAACCAGAGCGGAAACCAAATCATTAGCTAGAAAAATTGACCAGGCCCAAAACAAAGGGGGATTTCATTGGATCACAGGGGAAGGGAAAAAGGGGGAAGTCCGGGAAATCCGGGGTGGAATAAATTTCCATCAAATGCATTTCACAGTTTTCCCGGCCCAAACAGTTGTCCAGTAGCAAAGTCATCGTGACCAAACGCAGTTAAGCGACCACATCCGCCAGAGGCCAAACCAAATAATAATTATGTAACCAACGAAATATTTCAGAACATATGCCCCAACCTGAATTTCCTGCCATTTCGGCCTCTCCAACAACGTAAACAAACTGGCCAGATTTTTAATTTGTTATCTGTTTCTCCTGCATCCTGTTTGTGTTTTTATGGCTGTGATTTTTTGTTTCCCCCCCAATTTTTTTTTCGGTGCAATGTTGTCACTGCTGTGATTTCACAATGCGCTTAGAGGCTGTCAGCAGGGTCGGCAAACTGGTTTTTGTGATTTTGGCACAAATAAAAACATTGGCCAAACATGGCGGAGAAATGTATGTAATCTCTCGTTATAGAGGCCATTGTTTACCTAGTTCCTATATACATATATATTTCGGTATTGTTAATTAAGGATTTTGTTGGCCCCAATATATATTGGGTATTAATTAAAATTCATAAATCTGAATGTTACAACATTTAATTTCAATCTAAGCTAAAATGGTTTTCATTTAATTAAAAAGGGACAAATTAAATGTGAATGCAAATAATAAAATATGTAATTATAAATGATGGACAAAAGTATTGGTAAATTACAAAACAACAAATATAATATATTTTAATATTACCAAATATCCTTAAATTAAATCCTTGTTGTTCAAGGACTCCATTTCGAGACCCTCAAATTAAAGCACTCTGGACTTAAAGCCCCGCTCTAAGCCTCCGTCAGAGACCGCCTCAGTGATTATTAACGAGGCGGCCATAAAGCCGTCCACCATTTCAGGAGTTGGCCAAGTGCGAATGCGATAATCAACTGCAAGTGGCCGGCAAAAACAACAGATACTGGATACTGCATCTGCATCTGCAACTGCAGACCGGCAATCAACGATTTCGAGCTGATTAAAATCGCCAAACCATTTTGCACTGTGTGAGGGCGAAAATTAAAACCGACAATGCACGAGGAGAGGGCTTGAATTGGAGGAAAATGGGGCTGGAATAGGTTTAATGGGGGATGGATTTGGAAGTGGGCAGAAGGCAGAAGGCGGAGGGCGAAGGGCAAATGGCTAAGATAACTGGGCTGCAAGTCATGACCGTATCATCGATGCAGGCACCATAGAAAACAATTGCAATTGCTGGGAAAACGAGGCGAATGCCGGACAATGGACAGTGTTCTGTTGTGGGTCACAAGGCGGGGGAGGGGGGAGGAAGGATGCAAGAAAGGACTACGGATGGGGGGGCGCTGAAAACAAACACCAGCATCGTTCCCATGTGGGCGTCGTTACCCGCCGAATTTATGCTTTGTCCTCCGGCAAAAGCTGCGAGCAACCGGGCCCTTTTATCAGTTACACTGCCTCCCATAAGTATCACACAAAAGGCATAAGTGCTCGGGCCACCAAGGATCTGCGCAGGAAGGACGACCCACCGGAAGTGGACAGTTTATATTGCACTGCTGACAGTTTTTCCCCCTTTTGAGTGGCCTCGTTTTTCAGGATGTTTGTACCTGAAAAACAGGAGAAATCCTTACTCTTTGACACCTGTCAAAAGAAAATCATATAATATGTAAAAGAAAATTACAACAAGCTTTCTTTACTTCGATTTAAATAAATCCATGAACAATAAAGTTCCGTAATTAAAACCATTATTTTTATTAGATTTGAATTCAACATTTTTACCCCTAACACACATTATTTATTTGACTTTCAATGGCTTTGCATACTTGAAGCGAAAACCCCAACTTATTATAGGATTACACAATTAACTCGTATTTCCCTAGTAAATATAAACCTAAAATGCGAAATAATTGAGAGCAACACCGAATCACAGAAATTGTTGCGAATTAATATTCACCTGCATCAGCTTACCTGGAATTCTGCAAAGAGAAAAAAACAAACAACACACAACAAAAATGTGAGTGGATGCGCAGCTTATTAAAGAAATTCCTGCCAACCCTGCGGATTGCTAAATTCATACAGTAGATTTTGAGAGCTTTCCCTCTGCCCCCTCCCATTTCCCATTTTCCGCGTTTTATTATGCTATGAGTTATGTGTTGCGCAATTAACATTTGTAATGCTGGCACACACAACATTTTCCCGCATTCTATTTTATTTTGTATTTTTTTTTGCCTCCGTTGGCAGAGCACTTAAAATTAAAAATTACAATTACATTTAACTTGGCAGACAGAGGCGAAAATTCTGCAGACTGTTGTCCCCTTTCCCCCCCAAAAACGTTCTCAAGATGTCCTGGCGATATTTTATTTGCCACTTGAGCTGGCTGAAAGTTGCCAGTTGGCAAAAGCCAGGAAATGAAGACGACGAACAAATACAGGACATTGGGACACAGGTTTGCCATTTGCCATCTCTCGGCCTCTAGTTTTATTTGTACTTTATTTATTTGTTTTTTGAGCTGGCATAAAAATTTCATTAAGTGGCAAATAGACGCATTATGTTTATTTGTTTTCGGCGACTTACAGAGACCAGGAAAAACTTTCAAGTCGCAGGACAATATTTAAAAATAAATGTAGTAAGCAGTAGCTTTTTGTTGGTGTAACTTAATGTCGGCCAATAAACCTCAATGTGGCATTGACCACAAACTTTTAATTGAATAAATTTACGCAATTTACATAAATTTCCATGCAGCACTTGCAGCGGCAAAATGCAGCGACAGTTGAATTTTCCAGGAAGCCCGCACTGCAGAGCTCGGAAAATTGTTGGGGGAAAATGCGCCGCGCTGTCATCAGCAACAACGGAAATTGAACTAATTATGTATTAGTTTGGCTCGAAGCGAAAAACGCCAATGCAATGCCGGCTAAATTGGCTTTTCAAATGTCGATCGCGTACAGACCAAAAATGGTTTCCATAAAGATGGCCATTCAATTAGATTGGCTCAATTGAAAATCAGAATGAAAATCGATGAACTGGATTTGGCCAAGATGGGGGAACTATTTTTCAGCCTGAATTAGCAATGGATTCAATTCTAGTTCTAGTCTGTGTATTATAGAGCCCCTGATGACCTCAATTTCTGTAGAACAAATAATAAATAGCCATCGGGTTATTGTCCTGGTCCTGCCCAAAGAGGGGACCAAAATCACATGAAAATTGCCGGCACTTGAGATATATAAACAAACACTTCACCACACCGATGGCCTTGGCATCGTCCTGGGCAAACAAATCATCCGGAGGATCTGGATAGGGACGAGGGGAAGTCCCTCTCAAGTTCATGAGGCCCCATAAAAATAAGCCATTCGCGTCTGGAGTGCATAAGTATATATGGTATATATGAATGAGTAGATCGTATATTATAAGTAGACGGCACATTTAGCACACATTAATAAAACCGCAAGGAACGTGCGGCGAACAAAAGGAGCAAAATTATCCTGGAAAAAAAAAAGAATGTGCCGAAGCCGAAGGAAATCTTCGACACACGCAGCAGCAACAATCACTCATCATAATGATGCTCAGACAACGAGGATGAACTCCCAGGATGAGGCAGGAGTGTGTCCTGCGTGTGTGTTTGGTAGGAGTAAATTAATTGAATTCATTATGGCTGATAGATGCATGTGTATATATATTATATATACTTACAAGAGTCTGCTCTAGAAACGAACATTTAATCAAATACCCGAATGGCGAGAATGTAAGCTGGCAAATGAACTGAATTATGAGTTGCTTCAACTTACGTTAGCAAACGCAAGTAATCTGATTAAGATTATATTTCCGTTGAAAATAATATTGAACAACCGATTCACAGAATCAATTAAGTTCCAATTAAACTAGTAAACTATGCTAAGTCACTAAACGCACTTGGAATTATAAAAAGCAGTTTCACTTCCATTACCCAAAGTCAGTTATCGGATTAAAGTGTGTAATTAAGTAGTTTATAAATATTTCTTACAAACAAAATTGTGCAAACTGACCATAAGTTCAACAAAAAACATTTCAGCTAATAACATATATTTAGTTAAATAGTAAACAGATTTAAGTATTTATTTGTATACTTGTCAATGAACAGGTCAAAACACAAATATTTATTGGATGAAAAATTTAATTTTTCCCGCCCTGCCTCCACAATTTTCTAAACAATTTGAAAGCAAATGCCAAATGTAAATCGTTTTGATATTAATATTTGTTCAATCCAATCGTTTAACCTTAATCGTTGTGCAGAACATTCCATCAATAAATTGAGCCCAGCTTCTGTGGCTCCCGATGTGTTTGCAATTCCGCCCACGACAGTTTGGTTTGTTATTTTCATATCAAACGCGAATATCCCGTATTTGTATTTTATATGTATGAACAGCTTATATACATATGTAGGCAATATCCATACAATTGGGAGAGCTGGCTGGCTGGCCAGATACAGATACAGGCGGCATTATTATTGTTGTTACAAAATGTTTTCAATGAATATTAAATGTGTGCGCAATTTTAATTTGATTCACCCGGTTCGCATCTCTGTTTTTTTTTTATTTTTATGCCATTCGCGTGTGCGATTCCATTCCATTTTTATCATTACAAACAAATTACAATAAATATTGTTTTGAGGGCACACACGTGTCCTACATAGGGAGAAGTGTGAATAAAAATAAAAACCGCCGAGGTGTAGTTAAAAATGGAGCAGATACTTTCTCATTTTGCTCGCAATTAAGTGGACAGCACGTAGCTGGAATTCCACAAATTCTTCTTTAAGGCGCGAAGGCTTTACATAATTTCTGTCAATCCGATTTCGATGGAAATTTCTTGCTGAAATTCATTTTATTTATTGCTTTCTTTAAATAACTTTCGAAATGGCATTTCCTGTATGAAATGCTTTCTTGGTCCTCGAAATTAATCAACTTAATTTTTACGTATGCGTTGATTAAGCCAGATTATTTCCCCCTTTTTTTCTCCTACTCACTGATTGCGCTTATCGATTTACCATATTGTCTTGTATAATTGAACATTACAGGCCACCACTGGTGAATTGCCATCATTAAGATGGGTCAATGGGATTATGCTGGCAACTGGATATGTGGGAGCTCAAAGGAGTGCTAGACTTTTCAATTGCCATTCAATTTGCCAAGGCAACTGCTCTACTTAACCTGTTAGGAAAGCATGGCCAACTTGTGTGTGTGGTCTGAGGCGCTATTAAGAGACATAAATAAGACAGAGGAGCAGGTGGGCGAAAGGCTCCACTCCAAGTCTCTCCTCTCCTGCTCTCCCGCGACGTGACAGCCATTTAAACGGCGTGGAGCCAGGCATTGTGCGCTGGCATTTATGGGAGAGGATGGTGGATTGCGGATGCTGCATCCACCGTCGAGGCACTTCAATTAATTAATTGCAATTTGCAAGGCGCAGCAGACAGTGTTGGCCATTAAATGCGTTTAGCTGCAGCCGCTGTCAAGCGGAGTTTCAACTTCCGCCTTTCCCACAGGCCGACCGACTGCCTGCCAGGTAACATTGTGTAAGATGCCAACATGGCGTATGCTTGATGCGCCATCAAGTATACGCCCCCATGCCCCCTCCCCCTCCCGAAAACGTGTTTGGTGGTGGAGGCTTGATGTGTTATTAACACCGCGCGAATCCAGCAGCAGCTGGAGAGAGGAGCAGCAGCAGCAGCAACAGCAACAGCAGCAGCAGATGTCGTCATGCCCATAATGCATCCGTGCAACGCTGTGGCACGCATAAATAAATGATGATGATACGGCTGCTGATGCCTCAAATAAGATTCAGCATCATGCACGACCAGATTGAACAGATCTGAAGGTGTTTCTGGCAAGAGGATTATGCACCTGCTGCTGGGATTTCACTACTCCTGCCCCATCCCACAACATCGGGGTTAAAGTCCAGGAGATACTGGGTAGGAGATATATGTGTGTGCGTGTGGATCAAGTGCAATTCCCGGAGGGAAATGTGTGAGCTAATCGATGCATCGATGCGATTTAATTAGTCCCCAGGTGTATTGCCCTGATAGTGAAGATAATTCAACAATCGCCTAAACTAAATTGATTTAGTCTGTTCATACTTTTCTATCAAGAAAATTGGCTAAATTAATAGAAAAGTTGTGTTTTCTTTAAGAAACACAAACAAGCAGGAAAACAATTAATATTTCAGTTCATTTTACAATTTTATATTTAAGCTAATTAACCAAATAATCAATTTGGAATATCTTCATAAAATAATTAACTTTACTACTTAAAATCAATTTACACAGAAATATTCCAACATTACTTGGATTTTTGAAGAACCCAAAAACATATTATATTGTTGAATTTAAAATAATAAAAAATTATTGTTACTTATTATATAAAGCTATTTAGTTTTAATTTATACAGAAATATTAGAACTTACTTTGAAATTTTATAGAGACCAGAAACATTTCATAATTTTGATTTTAAAATAATAAAGTATAATAACTAAATTAGACTCATAATCTTGTTAAGTGCGTTTGATAAATGTGTCTCGCTGACCCATTTTCGCTCCCAAAAACAAAAAATCTATAAATCCCCGCTACATGTGGGATTTTATGCATATGAAGTGAAATGTAAAATTTCGCACAGTTCGAGTTCAGGCGACCATTAAATATCACCCTAATTACCACAAATCGCCCGCAACTAATTTAATAATAGCAGCAAACCTTAAGCGACGACTAGAAATGGAGGCTGGTGGTTTTGGTGGTTGGGAAATGGAAAATGGGAAATGGTAAATGGGAGTGGCAGCTGCATAAACTGGCCTCAATGGCCATTAAAAACTTCTCGTAGTTGGTGTATTTTCACCCGATCCCCCCTCGTCCGCCGTCCATGTGTACGTATATTTGCGGCAAATTGACGGTTTCATTCTCGGGCAACAGAGGAAACTTTCTGCCCGGCCACTCAAAATGGCTCGAAAGTCTCAACAACAATTCGCTCGAGGGGCGGGGAAAATTGGAGGGAAATCTACAAGAGGGGCTGGGGGTGCGGTTGAGAGTTCGGAGGGAAAAACACTTTATAGAGTCCACTCGTAACCTCAAAGCGCAGACGGCATAAAACAATTGAACGTGAAACGTTTGACGCTAAGTCAGGCAGCATCATAAGGATCATAAAAAAAAAAATAACAAAAATTAAGTGACACTCGAACGGAGACACACCGAGCAGCAGCAGTGATTAATTGGCCCTCAAGTTGGCTGGCAGAGGGTATCATTAAAAGTTTCACCCTGTCAATGTTGCCATCTTCATTTGGCATTATGATAATAATTGGGCCACGACACCAGGACATCCCGACACCAGGTCTCCTGTCAAATGTCCAGGTCATCGAAGAGGGGCCCAAAAGTTAGGCCCTCCTGTCATTTCCCAGGAAGAGTCGGTGGGGCATATTTCTGGGTTCGCAAATTGATGGCGTTAGTTGGTGCTCATGAATACGTCAGAGAACAAATACGCATAAAATGCTTGATTTTGGCCAGAGCTCCTTGGCAAAGTTTAATGAAATTTATATATAAAACAGACAGCATGATGAATGAAGTTGTCTTTAAGGTTTTGGGGCCTTCTGAATCTCGCAATTCCCACTCAAAGTTAAAACACGTGCCATTGAAAAGGGATAATAATTTTGAAGAGGGTTAACCTTACGATTTGTGCGGAGAAACTTAGGTGTTTTGAAGTTCGGATTATATTAAATAAATGCAAATGGATTATTTATGTTTTTTTTTGTGATTTTTAAGTAAAACATTTAAGCCAACTTATTAAATAAAAGTCGTACTCACATTTCTTTTGCCCGGAGCCGGATTTAATCAACTGCAAGTAGAATAAAATATATGAATATTCAAGCAAACATTTTAAGAGTATTAAATAATAGTTCTTCCTAATCTTGCACAATTTCAGACTTAATAAATTTCAAGTGTTTTTTGTGTGCTTTTTGAATAGTTAGAGTCCAATTACATTTGTTAAGCCGTATCATGCAGTGAATCCATCATTATTCAGATTGCCTTTTATGCATATCAAACAATTTACATAAGCCAATTCATTATTCAGCCCTCCGCCGCCACCACTATTATAAATACATGTCAAAAATCGAATAATAAATCACGGAGCACCAGAGTCGTACTTATTGCATAATTTATTTTCTAAGCTCGATGCTCCTTTGTGCCCCCCCCTCTGAATTTTCTCATAATTCCATCCAATATTCTCTTTTCCTGGGCATATTGCGCCAATTTGGAGCTTATTATAAGTTGCCCATTTTCTTTTTTTTTATTTTGTCGATTGTTTCGATTTGCTTGTGCGCTTGATTAAATTTGCACTCAACTTTTCAAAGCTTCATTAATCATCTGTTTGAGCGTGGAAATTGGGTGGTGGAAGGGGGTGGTAAGGGGGTGGTAAGTAAATATGACAGAAAAAACTAAAAACTTTGGCCCGAACCCGTGCAGTTGGCAATGCCAATAATAAAATTTACGCTACTTTCACAGCCGGCGGAGTGAAAGGAGGAACAAAAATTATGAGTTTTCTCAGCCATTCGGCCATTTCTGCAGCTCTGCGAAAATGTAGTTCTCCTTTCCAATGCATTTTCCGCATCCCCGAAAAAATGAAAAGTCGGACTCAGTGTGAAATAAATTAGAGAATTTATAACCGGGCCGAATGAATGAGGAGAAAACTTTCATGACTAATGACCCCTGCAGTGCATATAGTTTGGCCCAAAAAAAAAATAAAAAATATACATTCGGAACGTATAAATACAAAACAAGATATATGGATTAATTTTAAATTCATAAACTCGCAGTTTTCGGAAGGGATTAAAGATGCAAAGAGAGAGATAGAGACTGGGGCAAAAGACCATTTTAATTATTCCATTCGGGCGGGGAAGTGCATGTCGGGTAAATTAAAGTGGTAAATTCTCCTTGGCCACGTCCAAAAACACAAAGGCCTTCATTTATTCATCATCAAAATGGCGGTCGCGATGGCTAAGACAAAGGCCTCCTCCTCCTCCCAACTGCTTTTCTCGGCCCACTTTCGCTCTGGATCTCAGAGTCATTTGTATCGCCAAAGCAGAGAAAGGATTCAAGGAGGCTACACTGGGTCAAAGGAAAAGTTAATCCAAGATTTAGATTTATATTTTATTATTAAGAATATATTATTAATATTCCTCATAACAACCTTAGTGAGTTGTTCATTTCTGTATATTTTTTTTTAATTAAAGAAAAGAGTTTGAAAAGTTATGTGACTTAAAAATCATAGTTAAAAATATTTTCCTGATTTTCTTCAATCCCCATTTTTTTGTCAGTGCCTATTGAAACATTTTCTAAATGCCTGAAAAATATTTTTCGCAAATTTTATAACCATTTTTGCTCAGTACAGAAACATAAAATACCAACAAGGACCGCAGTGACCAACAACCGCAATGCTCCGAGAGCCTCGGGAATGGGAAGGAACTGAAAGTGCGGGGTGCGGAATAAGCTGGGAATGGGTTTCCCTTGTTCATTTAGCAGTCAAACGGAGTTTGCCAGTGTGGAGACATGCCTGTCTCCGCTGGGTTTCCGTTTCCTGTGCCATCTGCAAATTTCATGGCAATATATTTTTGCTGCTCCTGCTCCGGCTGCTGCTCCTGCTCCGGCTGCTGCTCCTTGTGCGAAGAAAGACGGAAGATACCGGAGAGGCAACTTCGCTCGCCCGGCCATCATCAGTCATTTTGTCTAAAAGAATATATTGCAATTAAAAGCAGAAAATATGCTTTTACACTGGCCAGCGGAGCTATAAGTTAGCCGCTCATCCAACGCCACCACATCCTCTCCCTTTGGATCTTCTTGCCCCACCCCCAACAATTTCTCCTTGCCCCGCTTTTATTTATGAAGCGCAACACTTTGGGAGACCGCCCACTGCATTTCGGGCGGAGGATGCCTCCTCGGCATCCTGGCTTCCATCTTCATCTTGTTGCTACTGCTGATGTTTTACTATCCAGCCAAGAGCAGCAAATTAAAATTGCTTCATCCTGGCCCCTCCGAGTACGCTGTAAGTCACGCCTTGTTGAGGCCGCAGCCGGACCTTCAATGGATAAATGGACGGATTTGTTGGTTGGTTGGAGCGTTGGATGGAGGGCGATGAATCCAGGAGGAGAACTGCTCGGTGGGCAGTTTTCAGCTCGACACTTAATAAATTATGCGGATGGTAGTGGCGTGGGCTTTAATGAAATTTACATCTCTTAACTAGACTAAAATTAATATCCAACTGAGATGGGAAAAAGCTTTTAATGAGAAATCGAGTCTGAATTGGATTCAAAAAAAATATTGTAGTGGAAATATTTGTTAAAGTTTGTTTAGAGGGAAACTTTTAGTTAATTGATGAAAATCACCCAGAGACCTAATTAAATAAGTTGTAGTGCACAAGTTCATTCAGATTTGAACTTTACTGTAGCTATTTATATATGGAACAAAATGTCACCTTCACGATTCACACAGAACTTTTTAAAGTTCAGTTTGAAAACTTGTCTCAACCTTTTCACGAGTCTCTCTCTCTTAGCCAACTAACAACAAGAATTTGATTACTTTCCATCTCGCAATTCCAGCCAGTTTGTGGGGCTTAAGCCATCCGCATCCAATTCAAGGAGTTATCCTCGAATACTACATTTCCATCCCCATTTTCCATTTCCATTTGCCAGCTATCTGGTCATTTTTCCTCCTCCTCGCAGCTTCGCAGCCGCATTTTCATAAGCAAAACTTTAACTGAGCATTAGTTTTGCTCCGTTTTCCGCCTGACTGGGTGGCAGTTGAATTTTTCATTAGAAAACTTTTTATGCACTGGGAGAAAACAGCAAAACACCTGGCCAGGGGGGGGCGGGGAAAATCCGGTGCTGACGCGGGAAAAAGGAAATGAGAACTTGAAAGTCATTTGCCGCTTAAGAGAAATGTGTAACAAATGTAAAAAAAAAAAATAAAGAAAACGTTTTTTGGGGGAACGAACAAAAGGCCGCGGATGAAATGTGTGTGTTTGGGTGCTTTGGCAATTTTATAAAAGCCTTGGCAGCTATGCCAGAAATTTCGCAGAGCCTCACCCCGGCACATGTCATTTGCCACACTTTTCACTCAAGACAATGAGTGTCATCATGGAGGCATCAAGTTTTCATAAGACCACGCATGCTGAATTCCTGATGAGTTTTTTTTCTCCTCCCAGGAGCCGCAACCCTTCCCCAGAAGGGAACCAAACCAAAAAAGCAACCAAAAAATGTGGTTTGCTTTCTTATGAAAATTTTATTTATATGCCACACAGCTTTATGAGGCGTGCAAAATTATGTCGGCCAACGACAAACAAAAAAACGCTCTTAATAGAAAAATTTGTTCGTCGGAATGCCAAAGTTGTGGCTTACTTTTTTAATGAGCACAGCGAATCACCATTTTAGATAGTCCAAAGTTTATTCAAGTTGAAAGCAAAGTTTTTATCGGACTTTCGATTAAAATGCTCAAATATATATTATTCCTTTGCTTGCGCACTGAAATATCAATCATACGCAGCTTGTGCCGCTGCTGTTTGCTTTAAGGGTGGACCAAAAAACAATTCGGACAAACAAGGAAAATTACTTTTAAAGCCCCCAATACAGGGAGACACATGTAGCACTTACTTGCTGAAATCCCTCTTCAACCCCTAAAAGTCAGTGGGAAGGAACCCTCGACGAGAGTTTAAAGACAACCTGACATATGGGACTGCCGAGGGCAGTGCTGCCATCTGAAGTACCCAAAAAATAGCTATCTTAAAGTTTAAAAAAATATATAGAGTGGAAAAGTTCAAGTGGCACAGTAAAATTTAATACTGGACATAAGGAACAGAATGCAAAGCATCATGACAAATTTATGTTAGAATGTGAATAGCACGAAAAGCCGCTTAGCGACTTATGCATAATTAAAATATTTCATTATAAATATAAATAAAGGCAATTTTCTAAGATTTACTGGAGTTACTGAAACCTTTCAATATATCCTTATTAAGTTAGAAATACTGTAAATATTATAAATGCTAACATTAAAGAGGCACTCAAGTAATTGATTTAAAGAAGGAAAAAAGAATAAAATAATTTTCTTGGATTTACTGCAGCTAATAAAACCTTACAATATTGTGTTGATATTTAAGTTTATATCATTAATATTTTATTAAGACCAAAATGCATTGTAATAATGGAGAAAATCATATTGATTTTTACTTAAAAATAGCCAGCTATATTTTGAGGAATTTACTAGGATTTAATAAAGATACTGAAGACTAACAATATTTTAACTAAAATGCTTATAAAAAGGAAGGAAAATATATTGATCTTCTCATAAAAATAGACTTATATATTTTGAGGAATTTTTTAAGATTTACTGGAGCCTTACAATATCTTGTTGATATCTAAATAAATATAATAAATATTTTTGTATAAGAAAAACCCTTCCAAAAATCTAGGATACTATATTTATTATAATTGAAAAACAGCCAAATATATCTAGAATATAGCCAAGTTGACAGCCTCGATGAGGAGCTGTGAGATGCGAGCTAAGCAAATCACATCAGAACAAATACAACTCAGCAGAGGAGCCGGGACAAAGGCAACCGCCACCAAATAGACAGACGCACACAATGTGCTCTGTGCTCTGACATCGCCGCTAAGTAATTCCATATTTTATTTGCCTCACAAACAGTCGAAATGGAA
>JAJJHY010003831.1:13911010-13922104 GCA_021224005.1 Drosophila setifemur | reverse complement strand
AAATAATACGGGAAACTGGGCTAAAACTTGTTTAAAGGGATTGCAATAAAGTGCCTGGCATATTGGGACTTGTCCCTTTTCCGTCTTCTATTTTTTACCTGCAAGAATTTGGCATGTCCCAAATGAAAAGATTTTTTCGCCACATGCTGGCCTTAACCCTTCTCGTCCCCCTGTCATCCGTCACTCGTTTTATGTGCAATTCCCTCAAGTGCTTTATTTGGCAACAAAAAAAAGGGGGAAAAAAATGGGTAGCAAACTGAATTTGGCTAGTCGGATTTTTAATGTCCTTCTAGTTAGATAAATATATGCTTTAATAATTACAAACAGTAATAAAATATAGTAAAGTTTGTTGATTTATTATTTATTTATTATTTTTATATTTATTTAATAATGTATGAATTGTTTATACCCGATGTTAGGGTATTTATAAAAGAAGAGGAAAACGTTTGGGGACTTGCTCACAACTCGTTAACTCTTTTTGGCCTCGTGCTCGGCCTTTTTTTAAACTGTTGCATATAATTTATTGTAACTAAAATTTCTCCTTTTTTTTCGCCAACAAAATAGAAGAAAAGGACTTCTTTTTTCCCTTTGAATTTAGTGGGTCTCCTGTGTACAATTTAATGGAGCTGTTGTGTGTGTGTGTTTATTTTTGTTTATTTTTGGGTGAGCTTAAGATTTCGGTTTGGCAAACATTCGACTGTCAGCAGTGGCTTTGGTTGGGATTAAAGGAGACATTAAGCCGTGATTAGTATCTGACTTTCATTGCATGATTTTTCAATGCGGAATTTTGTCTTTTATTCAGTTCGATTTTATACTTTGAAGAGAACAGGGATTATGCAAAATTGGTTGGCATGCCGCCTGTGAATTAAATGTAATTTAAATGGGGTTAAGTCTGTTGGCTGATGATTCGAAAATGGTAGGATTGATAATGGTCTAAATGCTGTCTGTTGCCAAGCAATAAAGCTAGATTTTGAGCAGGAAAATTGTAAATGAACTGAAAAACACAGCAAAAGCAAAAGGGGAAGCCTCAACGTCTTATGTTTAATTAAAATATCTAATTAGAAATAATCACATTAAAGCGGCGGACAGTAAAAAATGTGTTGGAGAAAGTGATGGGGAAACGAGAGCGGAATTTCCAGGGCATCATAATGAGAGCGTTGACTTCCCGCAATGGCAAAATTGTTGACATTAATTAAAATGTCATTTAAATGAAATATACAACAGTGCGGAATTTCACTCTATTAAGGCGGAGCGATGTAAACAGCCTCCATCTTCCTTCCTTCGTTTTTTTTTATATTTTTGTTGTCTTCAACTCCCGTTGAATGGGACAAAAAGGACACAATGTTCGAAGGGGAAACCCAAGAGTAACGAACCGAAGGACAACATCTCGAGAAAAGGCAACCTTCAAGTAGGCGGGCACAAAGCAAAAAAAAAAAAGGACCAAAGGGATATGCGACCGAATGTGAAAGTATGGGAAAAAACGGAGATGCGATATGGAATGGGAAGATGGTGACTGGGAGTGGGAATATTAAGAAGGAGAATGCATGGGAAAAACGCTCCATTAGGGTAATGAACAAGTTAACAGGCGCATATTTCTCATTTCTTTCTTACGTTTTTTTTTTGCCAACCATTTTTGTTTTTATATTGTTACCAAGGGAAAAGAGCAGGCACAAAAGCAATTTCCATCTCCCCATGCTTGAGTTGAAATTTTTAATTTCAATTGTTTGGTTGGTCAGAGGTCAGAGTCAATATGAAAATGTCGACAGATAATTATAAGCAAATTAATGAAAATTGAACAAGCCAAAAAAAAAATGGAAGAATCGAGGCCAAAGTCAATGGAGTGTGCAAAATTGTTGGCAATTTGTTGTTGAGCAAATAGCTTCATGGTCATTATGCTGGCGACTCATTTGCAAATGGCCAGCCGAGGCTCTGAACTCGAATGACTTGGCATCAAATTGGTTACTTTGTTTATTCTGAGCCGAGGCCAAAGCCCTTTGAGCTGATTCAGCGCAAAAAGATTAATGATTCCGCAACGGATCCACCGCCGAAGTCGTCGCCTTTGCTGGTAAACATTTTCCATTTCCCTTTTGGCTTTTCAGCTGAGGGCGTTTTTCTCCGTCTGGCTGTCTGGACTTTCGTCGCCTTTGACTCTGATCCAATAAAATGAAATTAAATAAATTTTTGAGCCAAATCTTATTTGCGTATTGTCAGCTTTGTCGTCATCAATGGACCAAGTCTGCTTCTTGTTGTTGTTCGATACTGTATTTATGTGGCCCCGAGCAGTGACTTTTATTTATGGCAATTGTTGGTGAACATTTTCTAAGCCATTTACCCTTGGACTTTATGTTCATATTATCGAGTGGATGATTAGAAAGTTTTTCCACAATCCTGCCAAGATTTAAAGGGTGTTCAGAATGGTGCTTTAAATTCGGAGGGGATAGACATTTTTCAAATAAATTCCCGCTAGACACATAAATCTCTGCATTTTTCATGGGCACGTCCTGGTGCTATGGAAACCCGAATAAAAATAAAAACGAAACCAAATTTCAACTAACAATATCCAGAAACGAAATCAAATCCCATGGAAAAAGCTCACACCATTTTGTATTTTTTTGTTGTTTTTTTTTTTCGAAAAACTCTGGAACTAACTACACTTGAAATACTTCAAACACAACAAATGCATACTCATATATTGATGCAAAAATTCTTTAACAAGCGAAATGAATTGGGGCGTGGCGAGAACAACAAAAAAAATATTCATCATACGCCG
Organism: Drosophila setifemur; assembly: GCA_021224005.1. Classification (NCBI taxonomy): domain Eukaryota; kingdom Metazoa; phylum Arthropoda; class Insecta; order Diptera; family Drosophilidae; genus Drosophila; species Drosophila setifemur. Next base: position 13,919,334 of record JAJJHY010003831.1, on the reverse strand, counting down.
TGTAAATCATCGGAAATATTTTACTGATGCCATCGAAATGGATGGGAGTGGGAAACAAATGGGCTTGAGCGATATATATATATATATATATATATACATATAGTGTATAGAAACTCGTTGAGGGGAAAATGCAAATTGTTTGGCTTTTCAGCTGAAGTAAGCAAACGTGTAAGCAATTCAAACAAACACTCCGCTCAAATAAATTTGGTCAGAAAACTCATCCCAATCGTCCACCTTCCGCAAATGGAATGCAAATATATGCACACACATATTTGATACAAAGCAAAAACAACAAAGAGAGGTTTATTTAAAAATCTCCATAAATTAACGATGAGCCGCTTTAAATGCGTATTAAGATGTGGCTTTTAAATAGCCTAATATATTAGAGGATTAAATTGACTCTAAGCTTTCATAAAACTTGTATAAATCAATCTTTACAATAAATTTTATATGTTTTATATATAGAAATTCACTACTTATTATATTGTTATCCCAAAATTTGAATCAAGCTGAGATGTCATACATTAAATAATAAAATTGAATCCAATCAAAATCAACTTTTCTTTATTATTTTCATTATTATTATACAATATATTAAAGTATTAAAGGGGCACTAAACTTCCATAGAACTTGTAGAAATTTATCTATTTCAATAAATTATATATTTTGTATATGAATATCTACCACTTTATATATGTTTATATCAATATTTGATTTGAGTTTAGAATTCTCACATGGAACAAATAATCTAAAACCAATTAAAATCAACTTTTCATTATTTTGAAGAACGAATTTTTCCGGCTTTGCCTAAAAACTGTCAATATTTTTTCCAACTTCAAACTCATTTGAGTGAAAAGCCCACAAACCCTGTCACTTTAATTGAATTCTAATTTTTCCGATTTTCGGTAAACCACAAAGAGAGCGGATTGAAGATGGAAACGAAGATGGAGATGGAAAATGCCTGGGAGTGGAGAGGAAAAGCTGCATTTGATGGGTCTGGGGCCTGTGGAGGAGGAAACCGCAATCACAACGCCCCCAAGTCGGTGGCTCATCCCTGTCGTCGTTTGGTGGTAATACAAACGACAATTACAACTCCAGACTCCAGCCTTGAGCCTTCAGACGAACGTACAAACAGATGGACCGCAATCGCAGTAGGGGAAAACGAGGGCAGGGGATTCGAAAGCGTACTAAAAGCAAATCTGTGCGGTTAAACGCAAGTGTCAGCTGTCATTTTTTGCGGAATTCCGGGTAACAAAAAAAAAATACCAAGAAATGTAAAAAGGCTCACACTTGCAAAAAAATGTGCCTAGAATTTATAGGAATTAAATCGGGAATTTTTAAGAAATATATAACTTATACTTTCTAAATTTTAATTGGTTTTTAGAACTCTTATCAATTTTTTTGTGAAGACGATACTTTGTTAATGGTTGAGTAACTATTTCAGTTTCTTTATGTGCAGAGAGCTGGAAAAAGAAGTGGGATATGCAAAGGCAATAATTCTTGGAGCAAGTGTAACAAGAAAATAAGGGCAATGGCAGCCCAGGACAGACGTAATGAAAGCCGAGCTGCAGCCAAGAGATGTCAGCATATGCAGTGAAGAGTGCTATAAAAAAGTCCTGTACTTTCGTAATCGACCAAAGGGAAAGGAAAGCTGAGTAAAAAACTGAGGAAAATGTGCACAGAGAGAGAGAATGAAGTTGAGTACAAAAGAAATGCGTGCGGCTGGAATGCCGGCCAAAAGAGGGAAAACGGATTTCCATAAGGCCCGAAGATAGATGGCAGTTTGCTGGCTTTTTTTTTTTTGGTCTACCTTAGATTAGTTGGTTCGATATAAAACAACGACGAGTTGATGGTCAAAGTGGAGAATAAAAAGCCAAAGACAAAGCTTCAACTAAGTAACAAGCTTGCATAAGCGCATTGTGAGATTGCTTAAGCAAATTGAAGACAACTTTTTATGCCAATGGTGAAGATGGCAAAGAGAGACCTGATTAATGGAAAATTTCTTCATATTTAACTTGCCATGTGGAAACCTAAATATTATCTTGGCTAAGATGGGAATTTTCTTTTACCCAAGGTGCTTTAAGTTTCGAGCTTCAGAAAAATGAAACCTGAAATCAGGTAATTTTCTTAATGTTACTCTTTGCTATTGAAAAGTACCCAATATTAATCGATAATTTCTTCATGTTTAGTTGTCAGGTGGAATTATATATTTTACCTTTGCTAAGATGGGAATTTTCTTTTACTTTTAATTTCGTACTTCATATTCAGGGAATTTTGTAGTGTTACCTTTTGCTTTTGTGAAAAGCAGTTCTGCTGGCAGAATCCTCAAGAAACTTTTAAGTTTTCTCAAATCCATATCCATTTCTTTATAAAAACGAATTAACAAATTATTCTGTAATATATTCAGAAATAAAACTTATCTTAGATTTTGAATTCAAATTATAACACTACTCCGGATTTGGGGAAAATGTTCCCTTAAGTTTCCCGCAATGAGTATCGCACGTTAAGCGGATTGACTCGAGAATCTTTGAGAAACATCTGTTGGAGACATTTTCAAGAGTATTAGAAGCAAATCCACCGGCCAGCAAATGATCAACAATAGACAAAAGCTGACGTACGACAGCAGGCAGCCTCATATCCTGGCTGGCTCCTATATATCTCTTTCCGTTCGCTCCCTATTCGCATCTCTAATGCCTGCAAATCGCCCGATTATTGGCTTAAATCCGCCCAGCCACATATATCGCCGTAGTCCATGGTCCAAGCAGCCCCGAAGAGCAGCTGGACAAGCAAGTTGTTGATGGGACGGTTGGATGGAATGGAATGGAAAGCGGGGAAGGACCAGAAGTGGCTCCATCCATGGCCATCATGTTGAGTTGTGTTGCTCAGCAGGATTTGCATGGCATTGCAGTGTCCTCTGCCTTCTTTGCTTTTTAGTTTGGTATCCACTTTTTTTTTTTTGTTTTACTCTAAAGACTCCTTGCTGCGACTTGGCGCCAGACCAGGTTCAAATCTGTGCAGAACATGTGGACACTGAGAGATAAAATGCCATACAAGGTGATGACTTGTAAATATGTGTCCAGAAAGGTAAACAACAAAGATTGCTCTTGAAATTCCTTTTTTTATATAATTAATTTTGTATTTCCTTTACATACTAATTTGGATGAGGTTCCCTTTTTTTATAAAATAAAATATATTTTTTTGCGATGTTTTTCTCTGTGCACGAAGCAGGCATGCCAGGCTGTTGTTAGTTTTGTATGTACGCTCTAAAATCATAGTCATGTTCATGAATATCCCTAACTGATTACATGCAAGAAAGCTTATAAAAACAAGGGCACAACCCGGCGACAATGGCACAACAGCTGCTCGGAATGCAGACTAATATCCCTGATTCAATCCCCTTTCCCTGGACTAGAGCTGGTCTCAAAAAATTCCGAGACATGGGGGCAAATAGAGAATATATAAATATGGTTCATTGGATAAGCTGCCTGGAGGCAGGACATAAACAACAAAAATCGATGTGTTTTATTTATTGCAATAAACACGACTCTATGACTATTAAATAGGTAGTTTGATAATAATTTCCATTTATTCATTAATAACGTCAAGAATTGCTCGATTTAAGGATATATTGTAATTTTAAAAAATATTATAATAATTCCAACTAATATAACAAAAATCCATATATTTTAATTATTAAAATAAATGCCAATTTATGGCTGTTAATTCGGTTATTTGATAATAATTTTCATATATTCATTAAAAATGTCAAGAAATTGTTAGATTTTTGGATATCAATATGGTAATTTAAAGAAATTTTTATAATAATTTGTTGATCTTAAGATATTCAATCTTGATACAATTATAAATATTTATGTTGAAAAACTTTCAAAAATAGCAGACCTCAACAATTTAGCTTAAAATATAAATATAAAAATTTTCTCTTGATTTTGCAAAGGCATAATTTACTTTTTTGACTTAATACCTACAAAATTAAAATTATTCTCCGACTTTAATATTTTTACATTGCATAAACTCCCAATCAATTGTCTTCCACTTGATTCTGCACAGGCATTAACAGCTATGACAGGACAATTCATTTCCATTTCAAGAACAATCATATTAATTTATTTCGCCTCATTTAAGTGAAGCCCATTAAAGCCGCCGCCGCCGTGGAGCCGTGGAGCCGTGGAACCGTGGTACCTTCTCCGCGGGAAAGGACCGCCTCGGTGGGGGCACAAAACCACCGAGTGTGGGCACTCTAGTGCCAAACCACTTTGCCCACAATTACGCGCTCTTAATGAACGGCAATTGCGCGACCACAACAAGTTGAAAATTATGCTCCGGAATGGCCGATGACAGCGATGAATGAATGCCATTGACAGGTGGCCGGTGATCCCACACGCCCACATCCCATGTCCCACATCCCTGTCCACATCCTCGTTGCCACTTTCACTTCCCCCATTGCGGGCTCATCTCATTTCATCACTTTTGAAATTGTTCGCACATTTTTTGTGCATCGCGGAGGCATCTGTCTTTGAGTGCCATAATGCAGCCAATTAATTATTTGCCCAGGCTTTAGCCGCAGGCGTATTGACTGACAGCTGGCCATATTATTATTGCTCCCACAGCGCAGCACACATATGTCCTGCGTTCTGCATTCTGCAACGTGCATCCTGGCAACCTGGCATCCAGGCATCCTTGGCGCACTGCGTGATTTATATTTTTAATATGGATTGCTTTCATTATGCATTTTTCACAATTTTCCAGGAATTTCCAGAATCCACCGTTGCTACAAATGCTGTTGTTTTTCTCTTTTGGCGCGGTCAGTAATTGTAATTTCTGTTGTTTAAAAATTTATGACCATCAATGGGTGCCACCAACTGTAGAACACTTAGAAAAAAAATCACCATAAAAACTATAATATTATGAAAAGTCAATACACAAATTGTCAAAAATTGTGATCAATATTATGGTACAATATTTGAGAAATAATATGTTTAATATTTTTATACTATTCATAAGTCCATAAACTATAAATATGCATCCAAAAAAATATTTCAATATGTAGTTTTTTACGTAAGAACTAATAACGATTGTGTTTAATATTTTTATTGTTTTTTTATACGATACATGCTATTCATAATTCCATTAAAAAATTAATCATTATTATTTTTTTCTTAGGAATTAATAATGTTAGTGTTTGATATTTGTTATTGAATTTTTCTACGATACGTACTATTCATAATTCCATAAAAAATAATAATGCGTTCAAAAAAATATATCAAACAATTTGATTTTTTGTAGGTATTAATATCGTTAATTTTTAATATTTTTGTTGCAATTTTTTTACGACACATACGTATCCAAATATAATTTAAATATTTATCTTTTTTCGTAAGTTTTAATAATGTTTTTATTGCATTTTTCTACGATACATTCTATTCAGAAATCCATAAAATATAATGATGTATCCGAAAAATATATCAAAATTTATTTTTTTTTGTATTTATTTATTTATTTATTATATTATTTTTTTTTTACGACACCTACACCATTCTAAAATTATGTTAATATTTATCTTTTTTCGTAAGTTTGAATAATGGTGATGTCTAATATTTTTATTGCATTTTTCTAAGCATCTATTGCATCCAAAAAATATTATCATGCTTGCAAAATATATTAATAACATATTTTTTTCTATCGTAGGAATTATATTCCGATTTTTTTTCGAGTGTGCCATGCAGGATATGTACAGTGTTGGGAAATGTATCCGCCTGGATGCAGCGAGAAGTGGGTGCAAAAGTAGCGCAGAAATAATTGCATTCCCCCTTCTTGCGAGAAAATTGAAATTGCATATGGTGCAGAAGGGGCTTCCGGAAGCTCTCGCATAAAGTGAAGAAAAAAATATATATTAAGTGCAGCAGAGGGACAGTTCATTGCGCTGCGTTCCTTCCACTTTTTTTTGTTTTTCTTATTTCGGAGAATTTTCGGGCAGCGGAAATTGTTGATTTCAGCACATGCCTGGTATTAATTAAGAAGAGACCCGAGAGATGAGGCGAGCTGATCCCAGCTGGGAGAGGAACGAAGAATTCACGACTTAATCCACACCGAGTGGGAAGTGACTTAATGTCCATGGCAACGATCCAAATGGCTTCCTGTCAAAGTTATTAAATCCCGAGCTGATTCGCTCAGCGGATAAGCCCTTGGCTGTTAACATCATTAGACGTTGGCCCAGAAACTTTCTCCTCCGGGCGAAATCCAAATAAATAAAAAAAAAACGCATAATAAAAATTGAAGTGCGCCAAAGTTTGCGACGTGATAACTATGTGTGCTGGGGATTTCCAGCTCAACTCCAGCAATAATCAGGTGGAAAAGCAGAAGGGGGCGGGGCATAAAGTATCGACATAGTTAACTACGTGCGACAGGTGAGAGTGGAAAAGGAAAAACAAAATCTCAATAAATTGGCAGTAAGCGCTAAGCAGACAATTACTTGGGGATTAGCGTCATACTTAGGGCAAAGTTGTTAGGGATCGAAAAACGACCGGGAATCCAAAGTGGTCATGTCCACCGTTGGGAGTTTTTTGGCAGGGAAAAATAAGTGAACCGAAAAAAATTGATTGGATAAAATAAATTGAAAGCAATTTCCAAATAATTCAAGAAAATTGATTTTCCCAACCACAAAAGATTTTCGGCTTTGCTTAAAATGTCACACAAAAAATTAACATACTCCAGAATTTTCCGATTATTGTGTGCATCTGCGTCCCTTTAAAGAAGAAACTCCGAAAATATAGCAAACACATATTTATTTAAATTGATTGAAAGAAAAGAGAGACCACAAGATATAAGCCACAATAAATTGCTTAAAAATTTACGAAAAAAAATATCCAGAAATAAATGTGTTTAGCCAAATATAGAGAATTTATTTTTATATCCCTTTGAAATCCGGACCAATGCCCACAAACTAAATCCCTCAAAAGTAATTCAATTATATTTGTGGATAGACTGCACTTGACCATTATAAATGCATTCGAGTTCCAAATCAAACAAAATCCGACCCTCCCAACTTTTTTCAATGCACTCCCCCCTTGCTCTCTGTGGGCCAAGACTATTCCCACTCTTTATCTTGGCCATGACATGATTTATATGCAGCTATTTTATCTGCTATGAGCGCACACAGGGAGGAGGACGCCGATGGAATATGCGAATATATCTGCTCGGTATAGGAGCTGCATGGTCTAGAACCAAGTCGAGCCAAAAAACACAAAGCCTGCCGGCGATTTACCTATATAGTAGCATATATACGAGGACGAGGAGACTATGAACGTGGCAGCTCGGTGGTCGCATAAACTTTGCGTATGCACAAAAGTCCATATTATTTAAAATATGCATAAATTGGACTTTAAAACATCCCCGGCGGCTCACCTGTGTGTGTGTGTGTACCTGCGGCAATTGCGGATTGTATGCATTTTCTATATATTCACATATTTATCCAAACATGAGTGCAAGACCTCCTATGCAAAAGCTTACACCAAAACTAAACATGTTTCAGCCAAGGGCAATGCAATTGCTGTCTTTTGGAAAACAAGTATAAATATAATGAATTTAGGGTAAGGTTGGGGAAATCTTAGAGATTAATATCTAATATAGTGAATGATAATATTTAATATCGGTATAACAAAAGATACTCATCAATTATGAAGTATTGTTTGAAAGTTGTGAAAAGAGAGTTTCAGGATTAACCATTTAAAAATATTCCAATTCATTGTTAATAAAGTGTAGTTCATTGAAGTTACCTATAACAATTTATTTTTAAATGTATTATTTAAATCTTCTTAATCCTATTTCCAACTAAGAGATAACTAAACTATATTCAGTTACTCACATTAACCCTTCAAAACCCTTATTTTGCTTTCCTAATAACAAAAACTTATTCCCTAAGTTATCATTTGCATGCCCCTCAACTTTAAGTACTTTCGGGTAATTAAACAATGCCTGGAAAGTTTATTAATTCTTTTGTGATTCTTTCTTTTTGCTCAACCTCAATTTTTCGCAGGTAAATTATTCCCTGTTTTTTTTTTTTTGCCACTTGCCACCTGCCACCTGCCCCAGCACTCCTGTGTTTTTGGCTTCGGCGTGAAAACACCAAAAAAAAAAAAGTTAGAAAAAGCACACCTACATTGTACATATATAACTTTCTTTTTTTTTGGTAGCAATACCGAAGCAAAAACCCAGACAGAGCAAACGAACAGAAATACCCAAAGGGCTGCAGTGTTCAAAAACTGAAGCTGGGCTATTTTTGTTTTCCTTTTGCTCAAGAGATTTTG
>JAJJHY010003831.1:13854241-13910916 GCA_021224005.1 Drosophila setifemur | reverse complement strand
AAGGGTGTCTTATGGTCGGGATAACAAAAGTTCGCTTTGCTCACTAATCCATTTGCTTGCCCCTCACGCATTAAATGCATTAAGTTTCCCGCTGAAACTTTGCGCCTCTGAATGCCCTCGTGTTCTTTTCTGCTCTGGCTTCCAGATTTTTTTTCCTCTTTTTATACCCTTGCAGAGGGTATTATAATTTTGACCAGAAGTTTGCAACGCAGTGAAGGAGACATTTCCGACCCTATAAAGTATATATATTCTTGATCAGCATCACCAGCCGAGTCGATCTAGCCATGTCCGTCTGTCCGTCTGTCCGTCTGTCCGTCTGTCTGTCTGTCTGTCCGTCTGTCGGTTGCTATGTAAACTAGTCTCTCAGTTTAAAAGCTATCGGGCTGAAACTTTGCACCAACCCTTCAATCTGTTGCAGGTAGTATATAAGTCGGAACGGCCGGAATCGAAACACTACATCACATAGCTGCCATAGGAACGATTGGGATAAAGTGCCATAAACTCGCCATTTTTAAAGATATTTTTTTTATTTCTTAGGAAACTCTTAATAATGACTATTTTGACATATCCTGAAAGTTTCATAAAAATCGGACCACTATATCCTATAGCTGCCATAGGAACGATAGGAGAAAATGGGCCATTGAGCATAACTCTGGTGTTTTTCAAGACCAATTATTCATTCTTGAGAAAAACAGTTTTCATAGACATTAAAGCCTTTTTAGAAATTTAAAAACCAAAGATCGGATCACTATGTCCTATAGCTGCCATACAATCGATTTAGCAGTTTAAGCAGGCAACTGGTCTGCAAGGGTATTCTAAGCTTCGGGTACCGAAGCTAGCCTTCCTTTCTTGTTTTTTATAATTGAATTGTATGGCAGCTGTTGGCCTGGGGGGGAGGGGCGAGGGGGCGTGGCAGGAGCAGGCTTTTTGTTTACACTTGAAACTACTCGTATTTGCACACTACGGGGGGCGCCCGTCTCTTTCCCTCATTTGCAGCTCTCTCTCTCTTTTACTCGCTGGGTATCTGTGTTTCATGTGGAAAAATCTAATTACTTGGCTGGTGTTTAACTAACTCCGGAAAGCAGCAGCAGCAGCAGCAGCATCAGCACTCAGACAGCTTCCTGTACGTGTGTATTTTGTTTGTTTTTATTACCAGCGAGCGCACGGGGCGTATGCGTAATATATGCCAGAACCGGCCTACGTGGCGTATGGGCGTTCCTCTCTGGTGATACATTAAGTGCTTATAATTGGAACGAATGCGCCAAGTAACTTATGATGTTTACACATGACTTACATATTGTTTACGTCGCTTGTTCGGTTTTTTGCATTAACCAACAGCTCCACGAAATGCAACTGGCACACATCTGCACACACACACACATATATATATAGAAGATCCCATATAGAACATCCGTATAGGACAAATATGTGGTGCTGTTAATGGCCATGGTTTCGAACTGTTGCCACGTCTGCTGGTGCTGGCAGAATTTGCCTTTGCTTGGCTTACCTCACCATATTTGTCATGCACTTGAGCACGTCGCCGTTTGTGGCAGCCACGGGGTGGCAACGTGGGGGGCGGAGGTGGGGCAATGGGGCGGAGATCTCGGGTTGTGGCAGAAGGAAAGCGCGGTAAGAGAAGTTCGCAAAATGCAGAGTGCTGCAGCTGTGACTATTAGTGCCATAAGCCGGGCTTAGTCAGATTTAAAATGATAATCTTGAAGGGAGCAAAGAGCTTGCTTTTCCGATATTAAAAGTATGCTATCAATATTTGCACTCGAGTTTATCTAGAAAGGGGGCTTATATATATTTAGTTTATATGTTAATAAGATATAGACTTTTTTCTAAACATTGATTGCTTTCTCTTTGTTGAACTTACTACTTAATTATGCTTACTGAATTTCAAATCAGTTACAAGGGAACAAAAAATGGTGATATTGCTGATAGCTTGTTTTTATTAATTCTTTACCAAATTTTAGTGGTTAAGAAAAAGAATATTAATTATATTTTCCCACCCCTGACATTCCATCGGATATTATAGAATATTCATAGTGGCAATTAGTTGGAATTACCCCGCTTTGCTATGCGTGAGATATTAAAAATGCATGGCCTCCAATTATTAAGTATACGCACTGTGTGACACTTGCTTCGTTTGTGTTAAGCCGAGAGGAATGGGAGGGGTTGTCAAATCTTCCGCAATATATCAAAACATTTTAAGCCAAATTTAAATTAATTATAGGGGACTGTCTTTCTTTTTTTCTTTGGTTGCTGGGGGAAACTCGCGGCAGCTTCGAGCTGGAAAATTAATTACATGCTATAGCAACAAAGTCCTCGACTGCTGGAGAGTTGCTTGCTATTTCTGCCCCAAAATCAACACTCAAAGTAAACTTTGACAAGCAGGATTCGAGGAGGGGACGGGGTAAGAGCGACTGGAAACAGGAAAAAAGCGAGGCAAATGCTCGGTGTAGGTGATAAGTGGGGTGGCAAGTAAAAGTTGTCAAGTGTTCTGTTTACTTTACTTCCATCAACATTAGAAATCAATTAATTTCGTTTTATGCCAAAAGGGAAATCAATAAAAATTACATCAAATGTGACTGACTTTCTTCCGCTCGAGACGATTTTATTGTTGTTTCACCGAATTATTTCTGCATCGATAAGTTTCGGAATCAGAATCAATGAATATTTAACTAGGCTCGTTCGAGCCAGTGAGCTTGGACTTTTTATTAGTCCAACATCTATGTTTGTTTTGATGGGAAAGTTTTCCTTAAATAAGTTTAAACATGAGTGTCACTTGTGGTGTATAAAATGTGGATAACTCGATTGTGAGCTGACAAATTGGTCAATAAATTGATTCAATTTATAGAGCACAATCAGTGATAGATACTCTTTAAAAAGATATCATAAAAAATCGGAAATTGTTTATTTCGCTTGATTTCATTTCCGAACAAACTTTTTAATTGAATAAAAAAAAGTGTTTTGCACCTAAGCTTACCAAACTGAGTCAGCGTATTCCCAATGGTAATCCGATCTGGCCGATTGTATTGTGCGATGCATTCAATTAAAGCATTTATTTCACCTCAAACATTCATGGACACCGATATTTGTGTAAACATAAATTGGTTAACTCTTTTTTTTTTCTTTCTGTATGGCCGGCTTTAAATGTTTCAAAAGCCTGAATTATGTGAGCATTCTGTTATTTTTTATGAAGAGATTATTTTTATTCCGATATTAATGCATGCCAAATGAAGCGGCTCCAATACCAATGCACTGGCAAACACACAGATACACGAAGTGGAACACTTTAATGCATTTACCATCGATTTATTGCTGTTTTGCCGTTTGAATTTTTGCCATTTGCTATTTATTGCATTTTATATTCGTTCCGTCGTTTCGAGCTGTTGTCAATACAATTTTCTTCGCTTTTCGCCATTTGCATTCTGATCAATTTGCAATTTTTTCCCGATTAACATGGATTTAGGTCAAATGGAGCCACCGCTGTGATTCTCTTTGAACTGGAGTTTTTCTTTTTTTTTCTGTTTGATTTAATGAGCATATGCTTTTCTCTTTTTACGCTATCTAATTTGTATTAATTTGCATCCGGTTTCCACTATTTACGGCGAATAATGAATACAATTTTATTATGTTTTTGTTTTTTTTTTTCTTCTGTGTGTGTTGTGTGAACTATACGACATATAGTTTTGATTTATTTGTTGAATACACTGGGGATGTATTGTTGCGGCATTTAGTTTTTATGCCATTCGATTTACCATTGTAATCGTTTGCTATACAATTTATTATAGCTCTTTGTTTGATAAAATATTGCAGACCATTTGCGAACTTGAAAAAATCTCTTTATATTTAATTTGTTGTATGGTTTTCCGTTTTTAATTCACTAATGTTTACGAACTCAATTTGATTTCTTTCTTTTTGATGATTTATTTATATTGGCAAGATTCTTTATTTTGATTTGATTTTAATTTTTCACTTTTTAAACTTTTGATTTATGAGCTTTTTCTTTGGTGGAGTTTTACTTTTCGATAATTAGCTGCTTATATACTTTTGTGCCTCTAATTTGGACAAAAATGCTGTCCAAGGCACCAGAACACACACTCGGCCCTTGTCAGCCAATAATTTGACTCAATTGATTCGACCTTATTTGATTTGGACTGACAAGACTGTCAATTATGGACACTCGACTTAACACCAATTGCGGGGAAAAACAAACAGAAATGTGCCGGTAAATCACGACGCGATTTACGCGATTCGGTGCGAAGGATAATGCCTGGGAGGACACAGCCCCTAGAGTCGAGGATACAGTGTGTGTTGTGCACGGTAACAGCAACGCCGCTTGACTGACTGTCTGCTGGGATGCTGCTGTCGTGGGTCGGGACATCGGGACATCCTACAAAGGATTTCGTGGTCAATGTTAACAGGAGCCGAAGTCGCTGTTCGAATTGTTTGTGGAACGCATGTGGAAATGCGCATGTCCCGGTGTCCTCTCTCGACTCTCGACTCTCTGCCAAATGTGTTCGGCTGACACACTTTCCGCATCAACATTCACATCCACATTCACATTGTTGTAGGTTAGTGCCTCAGCTCGAGCCAACTTAAAGCCACGGAATCGAAGGACCTGCGTTACTTAATATGCCTGGCACCTTTGGCTGGACTCATTTCATGCTCTTGGACTTAGCATAGCATAAATGATTTATATGCTGTTGCCACACACAGGTTTTCATTCATCTTTAATTCGGGCCCCATCTTCCTTGCCCCCAAAATGCACACACACACACGTCTCGCCACATTTAACTGCAGGTCAGTGTGATTTGTTCATTTGTCTGGGGGTGCCCCTTTGGAGGATTTGGAAGGGGAGTTGGAAGGGAAAGGTTTATGGGAGAGGGTTTCCTCCTCGGGACAGCTGCAAATTCATTTATGTTAATTTCACTTGGTTAGACTTCTTGGCCGCAAAAACCAGTGTCGGGTTAGACACTGTTGGCAGACACATTAACCATCGGCCTCTGTGTTTGCTCCCTGTTTTATGTACTCCGGTCTGTCAACACACACATACAGACAAACAACGTTGCGTATGCGTTATTTTAATGAGGTTTTTCTTGCGCCCGGAGGATTAGTTTTATGATTGGGCATATTAGTCAGGGCCCATTGTGTGAGTGCGTCTGTGTATCTTACGGTTGTGTCATCAGATGCTTAATTATGCGTACAACGTACTATAGTTCTTCCACAGCATCTAATATTTAGCACCGGCAATTGCGTCTCCAAGTTGCAAGTCAAGATTAAATGGATTATGGTTAATTCTTCACAAATTCACACTTAACAGGGGGATAAGTTAATATCAATCAAGGTGTGGATCTCATTTAATTAATTCAAAACAATATTTTAGAGCACATTTATTTTATATTTATTAAAGCTCTTTCTGGAAACATCTGCTACCAAAATATATCGTTTGAAATTGATGTCGTTTAATTAAATTAATTTATTTGAATGGAAACTTTATTCCATTAAATTCGAAAACATAAACTCCCCTATTAAGCCCCATTTCATTATCCGTATACATGATTTAGCAATGCCATACGTTTTCATTTTTCCCGATGAGAATACGCCAAATCCACATCCAAATCCATTCCATTCCGATCTAGAATACACTCGGCAATGGCAGCGTTCCGCTGAAATGCGCATTCATAACTCAAAATGGCAAACTAATTTACGCCAGACTTATTATCTCTCCGGTGGCAAAATGTTGCCAAGTCCACCCGAGGACCACTCACAATGGGCGGAGCCGGGGGAGTCGTCGTGGGAGGCGATGGGAATGGAGACTCCCTGGCATCATCACAACCACTTGGGCGCGGGCACAAATACATTAACCATCCCGGGCACGTGACACAGGTGAGAAGGGGGTGGTGGGTGGTGTTTTCGGGGGGGGTGAGAGGGGGTTAAATGAGGGAGGAAGGGGCAGGGGGCAGGTGCTACACCAAAGCACGTGTGCACCAAATCCATTCGCCTGGCAATGAGCAGACAGTCACAAAGACAGACAGTCCGCGACATCCAGACTCGCACAGTAGACTCAGTTGCAGATACAAGTGCGAGAGCAGTCTCCCAGCTACAGATACAGATACAGATACACACATAAACAATGCAGCTATGCTGCTGCTGTGTCACAGGATACTTATACACGCTATATTATAGTGTTTGTGTCCGTAAAGGAGGCGTGGCAGGCGACAACATTTGCCAGAATAAATAGAAAGAGTCCTGCTCGCGGATAAGATACTCTAACTAGATCAAAAAGAAGAGAATAAAATATATATATGTATATATAATATAAGAGAAGAACTTTGTAATATATTTATTAGGTACAAAAAAAGGTTGATGTAATATTAATGTATCTTTAGCTTGCTTAAATGATATTAAAAGAGGTCTTTAAATTCAAATTTTACCAGAGTTGGATACCCCAAAATGTTGCTGCATTCTTGGTTGGTTTTCTGCCTTGCCCCTCTAGTTAGAGAATCCTAAAAAAAAAGTATCTTGTGGAACGCACTCACCTGCCCCATAATGCCACGACTCCGTGAGCCCGTGCAGGTGTTTTGTCATTTTTAGCGCCGTAGACGCCACTGGGTCTGCAGCTGGAGCTGGTGCTGGTGCTGGAATAAAAAAGATAACCCCTTCCCAGGCTCAGGCCCAGGCCCATGCTATGGCAACTCATTCCCCAGATCTGGCTCTTGGCTTTGTTTACACTTGAGCGAATTGTTGCGCATTTGCAATGCGACGTGGACTTGGAATCCAGAGCCCAGAGCCCAGAGCCCGGAGCCCGCAGCCGCACAAATGAGCGTTTTGGGTGTCCTGGCCAACAATGATGAATGCAAAACAACGGAGCACAACATGGCCTAAAAGGAGGAGGAGGAGGATGAGGGTTGTCCTCTGGCTGTTGTCGTGGTGGAAAGGTGGAAAACATCTGGCTGGCTGCATCAAATGAGTTGTCGTTTGATTTTCAATGGCATCTGTATGCGGTAAGTCTGTGACATGTCGCGTGATTTGAATCCAAGATGCCAGCGCAAATGTGCATTAATTTGTCAAGACTTTGGCAAATGTGCATAGTAAACCCGAATTTGTCTGCGACACCAGTCAAATGTGTGAATAATGAGTGGGTTAGTAGAGGGGAGGGGAGTGGAGTGGAGGGGAGTGCCTTTCGTTGATTGCAAATTGTATCTGTATCTGGCTGGGTGATAAGTGAAATGGATATGTTTGAGATAAGCGTTGAGATACATATGCCAGGCAATATCAAAGTGAGGCTTTGCTTTGACAAATGAAGCTCTTCTCAGCCATTTCAAGATATAAATTATATTTCTTAAAGAAAACTAATTTCCTCCTCCAAATGTGTTTCACATTTTACAATAAAAAAAAAAACATTGGCTATTTTTAGAACTCTTTTACCCCAATTTCGGCGTTGTTTTCTGTGCCCCACTTACCGCATATCATTATCAGCAGCATTGCATACTAAAAATGCGAGTTTATGGCCTGTAAAAGTTCTATCGTGTTTTCCCTTTTTTTTCCCCCATTATCTAATTTTTATTTTCAATTTTTGCTTTGCTCTTTAATTCTCGACATTTTCCCTGTTTACTCTCGCAGGCAATAAAAATATTTTAATGCAAAATTTTCCCTTCTCTTTTACGAATGGCCATTAAAAGGGCTACGGAGGAGTACGTGAATAACAACAACAACAAAAACAATGAGGGAAAACCCAACCAATATATCAAAAAGGTGGAACAAAAGCGAACACAGCATCTCTAATTTTGGAAAATTTCTGCAGCTGAAGTTTTTCAGTTTTGACCAGGAGCAGAGCGTCCTGCGGAACGGACATGGAATGGAAATGGAAATGGTGTACGTAAACGTGGCCATAAACTAATTGAATATTTTGGGGCATTATCTATGCCATTTATTGTTTGAGTTTCGCCTGGCTGACTTTCATTTGCAGCTGTGCACCCCGAGAACCCGGTGGGATGGTCAAATTCAAGCAGGAAAAAGGACGAGATGCCCTAACGAAATCAGCGGCTAGGTCCTGATTTTATTTATTTATTTATTCGCCGGCTCCTTCTTTTTACTACTTTTGGGCGGTGTTAGTTCCGTTCCAAGCTGGTAATCTGTTTGTGTTTTGTTATTCCTGGTGTATAATTTTTTCCGGAATACATTTGTTCCGCCTCCCGGCTCCGCCTCCTGCAAATATGGCATCACCCACGTTATCCTCGTTTTTTTTTTGTGTTGTGTCTGCTTTTATCTATGCTTTCATCATTTGGTAAGATATAGTCACCTTTTTTTCTTTTTTTCGAGCTATTTTATCTTGGTTATTTTATTTGATTATATTAGGTTGGCTATTATCAAATTTTATGAGGGCTTTATTTCATTATTTATTCCATTATATAATTTAACATACATTCGGGTGTTGAATTAAAAATATATTTTGGTATACCTAAAATTCAGGGACTATAGTTGATCTCCAAAGTTTCTTTCAAATGTTTCGTTAATTGTATATTTATTGAAAATAATTTTAGTCATTTTCTTATTTTATTACATTAATAAAGACATAGATCAGAGCTTTAAAATTATAAACGGTGGTACTTAAGAAAATATCCAAAAGTTTTCACAACAGAAAATACGTAACTTACTTCAATTAAATTGATCTCCAAAGATTATTCAAAATGTTTCTTTACTTGCATATTAAATGGAAATAATTTAATCCATTTTCTAATTTTATTTTTTTAACGAAGACCCATTTCTGGACATTAAAGTTAAAACAGTTTTGAAAGTAGGTAAAATTTTGAATATAGGATAGTTTTTGTTAACTGCATAAAATGAATCTTTAAAAGCACCATTAAAATACCCTGAAGCCCGAAATGTAAACAAGAAATCATTTAAAGCGTTTGCCGCTAACTGCTTGCCAGCTGCCAGTGGGAAAAAAAGTGGCCAAATGACATTCCAAAAGGATTCACAGAGCACTTGGACCCGCGGAGCACAGATAGCGCCAGAGGATGGCAAAGGACAAATGTTGCTGCAACTTTGCGTGGAATGATAAAAATGGCAAAGGCTGCCCCCGTTCGGGCCAACGGAGTAGTGGCAGGCAGGGCAACACAGGCACACAAAAAAATGGCCAACAGAAAAGGCATAACAAAAATCAGTGGCTTGCATCCCCTCATCCAGAAAAAGTTGGCAAAAAAAAAAGCGAGCAGCGCCAAAAATTGTGCTGCAAAAATTGCATTTAAGGTATGCAATAAAATGCCATGCATACATTTTGTTCTACTTGCAAAGGACGAACAAAGGACTGCCCCAAAGGCAGAGGAAAAAGTCCATTGAGGCACAAAATAAGATTATTAACATTGTTAAAGCGAACGAGAGCAGGAAGCTCCGAAGGATAAGAGGGACAGGGTCCTGGAACTGTTGACTTTTTGGTAGTGGGCGGTGGGTGGTGGGTGTTGGGTGGAGGATGGGTGGTGACCCCACAAATAGCCAAAGCCTCTGATGATTGGCTTTCGGGGCAGGACAACAAGCGGATGCTCCTCTTTTTACCATCGTGTTGTTATTCTCTTCGGTGGAGGCTGTTGGTCTAAACTACACCAAAATGCGGAAACTGTAAACTACAAAAAATTTATTTAAGGAAGCTTTCAACAGCCGCAGTGGGAGAAACAACAACAATTACAACAACAACAATAACTACAACAACAACTGCACTGGCTATGGTAAAAATAGAAAATTGCAAACAATTTAAGAAAACCATTTGTTGGCTAAGCCTTGGGGGTGCCGAAAAAAATACAGATAGAAAGTGCACATAAAACGAGTTTTCGATACCCTAGAAATAGGTATAAAGTTTACATTGAATAAGAGTATAAAAAAAAAAATATTATATAAAAATAATAGTTTTTAAAAACCGGTTTTAAAATATAATAAAATCGTGTTAAAATAAATCACATAATAAAATTTTATTCACACACAAATAAAAACAGTTTTATACTTTATGGTATTTCTTCCACATAATTTCAATATTTTATATTTATTTACGGACCACAAAAAAAATGATAAAATAGTTTTAATACAAATTACAATATTTTATAGAATTAATATAAATTTTTAAATGATTATAAAATATAAGATCACCCTAAGAATTTCACTTTTCCATTATTCCAGAGCAAACCATCGAGTCTGCAGTGAAATTGCAAAAAGCGAAGCAACAAAATGGCAATCTAACAACATTTTGAGGCAACACCCGGAGTTGACTTTTGCCCTGGTCTTGGCTGGGTCTAACTCCGAAGACTTAGTCCTGGTCTGGGTCTGGGCTTGGTCCTGAGCCTGAGCCTGAGCCGGGGCAACTGATAACTTCCGGCCAGCAACGACATCATAAACAGCCACTTGGCACAATGAAATAGCTCCAGCTTCCTGGGTCCTGGGTCCTGCGTCCTCCCGTCTACCCGTCTTCTCCCGCTTCGTCGTCCTTTTCATTTCTTCCGCAGGACTTGACTCGGAGTATGCAAAAGCTGCCAAGATGATGGATGGAGACCAAAGGCTTGTACTGACCAGCTTTGATGATGCTCCGTTTGCTCTGCTCCTTTTGCAGCCATAAATTGTCGGGGCTGAAGGGGCGAAAGACATATGTCTAAGTAGCATCATCTTTGTGCATGTACCTTTAAATCTTTGGGTTTTACGCTCAATATGTTTGAGCTGCCAGCACCCAGCATCCAGCACCCAGATCCTTGGCCCCTTGGTTTATCCTTTGTCATGGCCTCGCATAGGGTTCATTTGTTAGTGTCGTCGCTGCACTTGGTTGCGGCTGCGGCTTCCATGTACTTAGGATAAGTCGCACATATCCTTTTAGCAGGGGAGACCCGCACTCCCCACTCCCCTTCGCACATCCTCCATCCATCTCACAGGACGAGGCCACATCATCTGTTCGAATAAGCCCACACAAGTGCTCAGTGATTTAGCCAGGAGCTTGCCGAAGGCCGCTTAATTATTTTAGACCATTAGTTCTAATCTCGTCTTGAGTGGATTGGCAAAATGATATTGATTTTAAATTTGGCTTTAGCTTTGGTTACCACAATTTGGGGTCCAAAATGCCAACAAGTATTCAAGTTTAGGCCAAAACAAAATAGTAGAAAAGTAGAAAAGAACTAAACAAATAATTATACCTTTTTTGAAAAGGTATAAATACACAACAAATATTTAGTTTAAAGGTTAATAAATTGGGTTGATTGTTTGGATTATTTTTTTTAAATTATTATATTATCATAAATTAATTAATTTTGTATTTTGAAAGGTCAGCTAAGTATTATTAACTCCAATGTATAAAATAAATCCCCTTGATCCCAATAATGCCTTGAATGTATAAAACAGATTTTAAACATTTTGAAGGGCAACCAACCTTTTTAGCTTTAAGGTCTTTCCGTTTCCCTTTGAGCCTTTGAGGACTTGTTTTACCGCTGCTCAAGTATCTCATATATATCGAATGTATCTGCTCGTTACACATTGAAATCCAATTAATGTAAATAAATACAAGAAGCAAGCAGTCAGATAAAAAGGGAAATAAAGCAAACAAGCAAGTGCGTGGTTTCTTTTATTTAAAATTTGTTGTTGGTGTCAAAGGGAGCGTTGCGTACCAGGGAAAGAAGGGGGCGTGGCAGCTGAGGACCACATGTGTGCCCTCAATGCAATTAACGTTGCTTTTGTGCGGCGTCCACTCTCAGAAAGGGAATCTTTCCCTCTGTATCTGTATATTTTGCTCCTGTTTGCTAATGCTTAAGCCAAGGAAAGCACGTTAATCTGTTGCAATGTGGCCTGGACACTCCCACTAACACAATTTACTTGGCCATTTCATTCCGCTTTTTTCCACATTTTTCCCTTCGTGTGTTCCCGTATCCCGATTTTTTTGCGAGAACCTCTCTTTTTCTCCACTCACTTTTGACAGTCCGAATGGCAGTGGAAATACGGGAAAACGGCAGCCGTTAAGCAGTTTTCCCTCGTTTTTCACTGCAGCGCAAGATTTGTTTGTTTCCCTACCCTTTGATATTTGGATGTTTGCTCAAGTTTGCCTGGGAAAAGAATCCTGCAGTCCTGGAGTTTGTTACTCCAAGGACTCCACACAAGCAAGTTCAAGTCCAGTAAATTTAAAGCATTTCTCGGATGTTATAGATAGTATCTGTTGAAGGGTATAAAAAAAGGGAATTCAAAGATATTCTCAATTGGAAATAGTAAAGGGAATTTTATAATCCTAATACAGAAATAAAAATTAATTTAAATATTGAAAACTAATGTAAAATAATATATTATAAATGCGAAAATATGAAAAATTTTATGAAGATGAATAAAAGAATACATAATATTCGAAATATTAATTTAAATATTTTTTAATCTACTGAACAGCAAATCTTTCAAAACAAATAAATTGGCATTTTAATGATATTCTGGAAAATGTCAATTAAAAAATTATAAATTACTTTAATAGAGAAATTATTTCTTTTATTAAGAAAGAAATTTTCTATAATTTTTAAATTATGTTTATGATTTTCCATATATCAAAAATTAGTATCAAAGAAAGCAAATATATTTCTATTGCCAAATAAAAACCTTCCAAAAATTTCTACCTAACATTTGTAGAGCATTTTCCTTTCGATGTTTTCCTACAGATTTTCCTCCGTTTTCTTAGATTTTTGTTTTTCTGTGCGCTTTTCGTGTGCTTTTCCCCGGCTGGCAAGTGAAATTGCTAACGGAATTAGCGCACCAACAGCCATGCAATGTTGGTCCTTGTTCCTGTTCCTCTCCGGTTTCCAAGCTGTTGTATCTGTTTCTGCGTTTCTGGATCCTGGCTCTGGCTCTGGCTCTGATTCAGATTCAGATCCCGATTCCCCTCCAGCTGGCGGATTCAGCTGTCTCTGTTTGGGCTTCTTCTGGAGTTGCCATCGCAATCCTGGCTCCCTTCCCTTTATTTTTTGGCTTTGTTTATTTGTTTGTTTCACGTTGGTCGGCGCTATCCTTTACAATTTCAGTTGCTGCCCGGCCATATTTTATCTCGTCCTTTTCTTTTTTTTTCTGGATTCCTCCGCTGATCCTTGGCGGTGCTTTAAAGTCTTCATGCATATTTAAATGTTATGTGGCCATTGGCCAATGTGTTTTCTAAGAGCTCCTTGCTCCAGCGTTATGTGCGGATGGCATAATTGATTAGATGTGAAGTGCTTATAAGCGATGTGGTTGTGGGTGAATCACGGATGGAGTACGGGGAGGATATGGAATTAATATTTTTTTTTGTATTTTCCGAGTGTGAAAAGAAAGCCTTAGCAATTGTTAAGGGCTAGGCGGGATTAAAATGAGCTTGAAACAGCAGCTGAGTTTGAGGATTTCTCACTGTCTGTCAGGCTGAGTGGTCCTTACCAAAAACGTATCCCACAAAATGGAATTTCAGTGATGCCCCTGAACATATATCTCATGAAAAGTTTAATGTTTTTCTTCTACAATGCCCCATTTTATTTTTATCTAAACAAGAATTTTGTTCAATTTAATAAAAGAAAAACCAAAAAAAATAAACTCACTTATACCTTTTTTAGAAATATAATAATGAAAAGTACATAAAAATAATGTAGAAATATTTGAATAAATTGTTTACTAATTTATATTAATTCAAAAGGCTTTTTTTATTACTGGGTATCCTGTTGTCCACCCTTCGGTAAACTGACTTTGGCTTTTTTTACCCTGTTTGCTTTGAGTTTGCATCACATTCCGCGAAATGTTTGTCATTTTGCAGTGGCAGGATGTAGGGACAGCGACACCAAGGACATTCGAAATGGTTTCCCAGGCAGCGATGTCCTTCATCCCTTACCATATGAGCCAAGTGAGCGACAGGACATCGCCTCGCCTTCGTTTGGCCCATGCCACGAATGTCCTGCTTTAGTTTGAGCCGAGCTGCTTGTTATGCACGCGCTGATGAAAGACGGGTTTTCTCCTCCTCTTTTTTTTTTTTTTTGCATCCCATCTACCATCGACCAGCTACCATCTACCACTGGCCAACCTCCTCCTGACGTTTTGTTTTGGGCCCAGATCCCGGCTTACAACAATGCTGTATGGTTTTGTAGTAGTTTTTGGGGGCCATCGGTCGTTGGTTGTTGTTGGTAGTTGTTGTTGTTGTTGTTGGCAATCAAAAGCATGTTTGGCCAACAGCTGGCATGCGCCATTCATTCATTGTAGCTGTTGCCGTAGAACAGGCGACGGACAGCCAACCGACTGCAATCATTTTTATTAATTTTACCCAAAAGGGAATTTATGTTGCCGGCCGAACTCCGGGTTGTCCTCTCGGTCATTAGTTATTTGGTCAACAGGAGCAGCTCCACAGCTCTAGCTGGCCATATATGGCCAATGCAGATCTCTCCCTCTCTCTCTCACTTTTGGCACAAATTGGATATTTTAATTACATTGGGCAATAAACGGAGTCGAAGCACCCACAGAAATGGCCGAATAATAACTGCACAAATACGCATAGACAAAAAAAAGATACATTTGGGAAGACACTATGAGAAATTCATTTAAATTTGAAGGATGAAGAAAACTTGTTTCCAAATTCAGATCTGGGGCTTCAAATGAGGTTTTCTGAATAATTTTAGAATTGTTTCTTTTTATACACAAAATTAAGAAACGTTAGAAATATTCTATAATTTATGAATGTTTTAATTCGATATTGAAGGCTCAAGAAAACTTGTTTTCAAAAATAAGATGTGCATGTATTCTCAAGTAATTTATTCGAATCATTATATTAAAGTTTTTTTTTTGTTACCCAATTTAGAAACTTAAGACATATTCAATAATTTATAAAATATTCAAAAATTTATGAACAAGATATTCCTCTCAAATTTTAAGTAATTTTACCCAACAGTATCTTTGTAAGATATTTGAAATCATTTAAATTTAAGGACCTGTAATTCGATTTTCTGCTGCATTTTCCGTTAAGGCGTAATTTCCACCACAGTGGACCCCCACACATATTTTTGCAGTGAAAGATCCGCCATGTAATTTGTTTGCATAATAACAGTTTGCCATCATCCGCCGTGGATGGTTGTTGCTGCCTCATCTGTCTGCATATTTCAAGAGCTGCTCAGCTGCTCGAATTCACAGGCTACACCAGCAGCCCACCACATAGTAGGAGGAAGTAAACAGGACCAGGCAGAAAAAAGAAGGAAATATTAGTGGGGAAAGCCGAAGATTGATTGCCTTATGAATGCGAATGGATATGCATATATAATGAAATCTAGAAATATGGCGGCCGAATATTTCATGACTTGTGCAATCCCAAGCGGGAAATCTGCGTATCTTTGAGTCCCGTTTTTTTGGTGTCAGGCATTTTAAGAATGCCAACGTACCCCGTGGACAGCGTTCTCATAACCGAGACGAAACAAAAAGATGGAATCCGAAATGATGACGTCTCGTCGTGTGACGGTTTGTAATGCTGAAATGTTCAAATGGCAGCACCACCAAAAAGCACCGCCCCAACCACCAACCAGAACCACCAGGCGACAGCGAATGCACATTAAAAAGCAACAATAACGAGCTGGTTGGACAGAAAAAAATTCGAAAAACCCAGCAAAAACAACAACAACAACAGCAAAAAAAAGATACACCAAAGGCAAAGATATGCCAGCAGAGAATCATATTCTTTGGCCAAGAGAAAGAGAGAGAAAAAGTGGCGGGGAACATAGTCGTTAAAACCAAATGTGCTGATTTCCTTAGTTCCCTCCGGTTCCTTTTCGTCCATCGCCTATATATATGTAGTATCCTAGTATACCATATCCCATCCTCTTGCCTGCGATTTCCCCTTAGAAAACAGACAGAAGCGATAAACTTTTTGTATGAGAATTAATTTGCGCTTTCGGCTCTTGGATTCTGTTATATGCTTTTAGTCTTAATGGCAGTAAGTGGGCATATTTTGTATATGATCTGCAGCAGGTTCTACCGAATAAAGTTCCTCCGAATAATAATTGAAAACTTTCATCCCAAAAAAAAAACAGAAAATGGGGATATTAACTGGTCTTGAATTCACTTATAATATTTGTATTCCATTAACTGATAAATTGCTAAAACATGTTTTGTATCTAACTATTCAAAAGTTTAAGATTATTCTTTGAATAAATTTGTAACTTAAAAAATATGAGATTGTCCTTTGAATAAATTTTTACATTTAAGAAACCAAAGTATAATAAACCTAAAATTTTAATTAGCTTTATTTTTTAATATTCTGTGGAAAGAGATACAATTTAAAAGGGATATCTATTACAATAACTTATTTTAAATATTGAAAACAATTTCCAAAAAAAATAGGACACATTTTTTTTATAAATTTTCCTGACTTCTTGAAATACCGAAAGCAATTCCAATTCAATAACCATAAATCCAATTGAAATATGTTCGCACTAAACTAAAACCCAACAAAAATATATTACGATGGTCCAACTTCCTATCTCTCCTTTGTAATTGCCAATAACTTAATATATAGACTGAACTGGTCTGGTCTGTTCTGGCCAAAGAACAGAATTAAGCTTAATCGACCCAAAAAAAAAAGAAAACACAACAAGCCAAATTACACACAGCAACAACAAAGGGCGAAAACGGCGAAGAAAATGTCATTCAAGTGCCATAAAAGCAAAGTAAATAAGTAAATCAAGAGTGGCAGTCGCCGGGCGACGACCAAAAATTATCTGCAGCTTAAATAAATTTGGCAGCTGAATAAAAAATACAAAAAAAAAAAACACACAAAAACGGGGATGTTAAGTTAAATAAAGGAGCTGAAGCACCTGGGAGAGAAATGGGCAAACTTCCCTGGCAGCCCATCTTTCAAATTTAATGTCTAATTTAAATGTTGTAAATACCAACTGTGAGTGTGTTTTCCGAGGAGGAGCAGTGAGAGTTTGGTGTTGGACTTTGTTATGCAAATGACTTGCGCTGCCCGACGGAGGGGGGAGCAGGGGGAAGGATCTCTGGTCAAAGGACCGAAGTGTATCTGGCGTTCCACTTGCGAATTTTGGTAGCTCAGCCTGCTTGGCCCCCGAAAACCACGGCTGTAAATATCATTAACGTGATTTTAAAGCCGGCTCATAAAACAGCCAGAAGGGGATAGCATTTGGTTAGTGCGAGGGAGATGGCCAGATCTGAAGTGTCGGAAATTCGGTTTTAATTTTTTGGCAGTAGGTGTGGGCGTGGTCGCTCCTAAAATGCCTTTTTTTTTGGGATAATGCAGCTTCTCGTGTTTTCCTTTTACTCCTCGCCACGCACCTGCCATTTATTCCCAACAAGGCTCTAAATTATGCCAGGACAAAGGATACTCTATGCGGCCATATTCGCGCTTTGTAATGCAATCTGCGAGGTTTTTGGGGTAATACATTTACACACTCTAGATGGATGGGATGGGAAGCTAAACAGTGTTGCTACAATAAATACCAATAAAAATAATGGTCTCCTTGTTTTCTAAAAATATTCCAACATCGAATGTTCTACTTTAAAAAGGAAAAATAAATTGTAAATTTCCATCCTCCTTCTTCTCACTTCAAAATTCATTGATTTACAGCAGCGAAAAAAAATGTCTGCCTCAAAGAATAAAGCGAATAAAAATAGAAATTGGAGAAAATCAAATTATATATCGAGATCAAATGCACAACCAAAATCAAAGTTGTCTGAATTTGGTCGTGACATTTCCTTAATGGCTGAATGGAGCGTGCTACAGAAATTAGCTTAATTTTTAATGCGGAATGTCTCAATCCCAGAGCAATTTTATTTTTTGAGTGGCAATAGGAAAATCGTTGAAAGAAATAAACCAGAATTAAATTCTAAGATACCAGAAATATGCTTAGCACACTTGGCACAAATTGAACTAATTGAATTCCGGGCCTAAAATTAACCTAAACCAGTTTGGCCAATTAAAGTTCTTAGAAAATCGAGACATCAAAGGGGGGGCCCGCTTAACTGATACATAACATTGAGCGTGCCGATGGAAACTTCCTGAATAATTAACCGAAAGCATCAAATTACATTATATTAAGTGCTGCCGGTAAAAGTGTTCGCCAATCTTTCAACCGCCGCGTCTCGCCATTGTGGTGGCACGAATGAATATTCTCATTAAAATTACGCGCAGCTGTTGGCTGCTACCGCTTTTTTCCATGCCGTCCAAGAGGACAGAAGCCAGGACCCAGCCCAGGACCCAGCCCAGGACCAGGACCCAAAACGCAGGACACAGAACGCAGAACGCAGGACACAGACCAGACATTGCGACATTGGCTAACCTTTAATTTAAGCAACAACAAAACGATTTTACGCAATTGTAATGGCCACAGAATTTAACAGGCGGAAATGTTGTTGAAGTGTAAAACGTGACTCCCCCTCCACCTCCGCCCATAGAAATTTAATGGCCAAAATATTATTATGTCCCTGCAGAAACAAGGACACGACCATGGCAACGCTCAACAATTTGGCTTACGGAGCATTTGCAGCATTTGAATGCAAACTTTTCTCATATTTCATTTGCTTCTAATTAACTTAATTTACTTGCTGGCCAAGGCAAAGGAGATTCTTGTTGCCATTTCGTAGCTATATAACATACATATGTGAGCGGATCCTGGTCGAAGCCAAAAAGTAACAAGTTTTGTCGTTTCAATTATGAAATGAGCAAAACAAAGTTGTTGGCAAGTTAATTATCCTAAAACGAAAAGGTGAAATATAAAATGTTTTATTGTCTGCGACAGACAAAGGAAGCATCTGGTTAAATTGAAATTTTCGGAATTCGGAATGCAAGCCAGGAATTCCTGAGTTTCTTTTCCGGGTACGGATAACTTATGGAAACTCTGAGCAACTCCAGAGTTTAAAAGCCAAGGGAATTTAATACCTTTTAAAGCCAATGTGCGATGTTTGAGTTTTCTCCGGAAAAGCACGAAAACTTTTTTGGGGAGCACATTAAAAAAAAGGAGGGGTGAAATTAATATAATTTGTTTCACATTACACAATTAACAGGCGTTCTTTAAAGCCTTAAATTAATATTCATCGTTTTTCAGAGAGAGTATTCTCCAAATATTTTGTGTATTGGCATTCCTTACTTTTATTCCTGATCCGCTTAACTTTTTCAATTAAACATCTCAAATCAAAGTGCAAGTTTTGCTTACAGAACTCTCCGAATCTGTTGGCATTTGGCATTGAAAATGGCTTTTGATACCCCAACGAGACGCGTTGATATTCAATTTGGTTAATGCGATTTTCAGCTTAAACGCAATTATATTCAATTTGCCAGAAATATTACGTGCAATCCGATAAAGCCAATGCAAAGTGACAAAAGCGCCTCCGAACAACCGGAAAAAAAAGATTAAAAAAGTGGTAAGAGCGGGGAGGGGAATCGTGACCTACATGGGGCCAACTTGTCAGCCATCTCCTCCGGTCCGGTCTGGTCTGGTCCTTTCTCCCGTCGTCCTTTCGTCCTTTCTATCTGTCTCTTTTGTCGCTGCCACAATAAATAAACAATGCAAACAAAAGAAATCCAATAACAAATTTTTAAACAAGTGTTAACGCTACCTGAGCCCCGTCATCGTCACGATGGAAATGGGGAAAAAACAGGCGGAAAAAATACAAAAAAAAAAATAAGTATACAGAAAACAGAAACCAAAGAGGGAAATGCCGCGTTTTAAATGTGGAAATGTGAAAATGTGGAAATGGGAAAATGCAAGTACATAAAGTGCCACACGAACGAACTGACTGACCGGGTAGTCAGGGGATAAGCCTTCCCCGAAATCCCCCGGATTGTTCAGTTCGAGGTTCGAGGACCGGTCCCCTGAACCTGGGCATTGTGGTCGGCTCTGCGTCTCTCCGTTGGCGTTAAGTGCTATGCCAAAAAATATGCAAACAAAAGCCTCACTGGCCACCAACAGGGTCCGCTCTCCTCTCGCTCTCGTTCACCTCGTGCGTGAGTTGAGTGCGTGGAAAAATATTTGATCAAGCCACTGGGCCATGTATATTGTGTGTGTGTTGGAGTGCTAAATATCGATGTGAATATACTCCTTCGAGGGAAAATTAAAGGTGAATAAAAGTCGCATAAATACCAAGGAGTTGGCTAGAGGAAATCATATAAATAATACAATTTGAAATATTAGTTGCAGGGGTTAAGATGGTGGGACAATTAAGGGTATTTAAATAAGGTAAAGGGGAATATTACAGAAATCAATTTAGAATGCATTAATAATGCAAATTTATAAATGTAACTATAACTATATATGTATCTAATTTAATGTATAATAATGTCTTGAATAAATCCTATAAATAATACACATTAAAATATTAATTGCAGGGGCTAAAATGGTGGGATAAGTCTTGGTATTTAAATAAGATAAAGAGAAATCTTTTTATATTAAATATGCATATATTTAATTATATATATATTTAACTGAAAGTATGTAGTATATAGTTCAATATATATTAAATTTTCCCCTAATCAAAGCTATATCTTAATTATTAAGACTTCACCCAAGTCCAACAACATTATTTAATATATTAATTACTGGAAATAAGGTAAAGGGGAATATTTCTGTAATCATTCTTGAATATATTGATTCAACTACAAGTAAATATACATATAATAAAATATATATATTTTACTTTTCTCTGTCCAACAACTTTTCTCCCCTGCAATTCACAGTTTCTCAGTATCCTTTGTGTGCATTAAAGAAAAGGAATTTATGGCTTTGTCGCCTTTGCGCCTTCCGACACCAGCAGTTTCCTTCCTCTGCCATTTCAATATCGATACTCATTTTATTCTCTCAATATTAACAACCTTATCAGCTAATTAGTTAGTACCGAGTGTAGAGCAAAACTTTCAAGTTTTGTTGCCCTCTAACTGGGCAAAAAGTGCCGACAGACACATCTTGCCACATCAGACATCGTAAAATTAATTTAGGTGACGAAAATAAAAACGACGCTGGCAATAACAATTTGATTTACCGGACAAGAGCTGCCAAAGTCATTAAATTTAGAAAAAGATTGCCACACATAGTGCAAAAAAGTTGGAGCAACAAAAATAATTGTGCCATTCGCCGGACTTTGCCATAAAAAAGAAATACAACAAAAACAACAACAACAACCAAAAACAAACGCAAAAAATTAAAAACGAAGCGTGGAAAAAAATTGAAGGCGAAAACGCGCGAAATTTATGGGGCATCTTTGCGCAGTAACACGCACGCATCTAACGGGCTATAACCAGTACACACACACACACACACACATATAGTACACACACACATAGACAGCGGGAGAAAGTGCTTCTAACAGTACTTTGTTTTAGTTTAGGGCACAATGGCCGCCATCGCCATAGCAGGCCACACTTCAGTCAATAAAACGCAGGCAACAACATAAAATGAATGGAACAATGGCGCCAGCAGGAGGAAATTTCATGGTGGGCAGGGGCGTGGATTTAAGGGGGGGAGTGTGGAGAATCTCTTTCAACATAGTTAAGCCTAGGCTCTGCCGGGATAACCCCAACCAAAACCGAACCGTACCGATCCGATCCGCACCGAGCCCCCTTGAAGTTTGACCAAGAAACTTTTCGCTCAGCTTTCTATCTGTATCTGCACTTAGTTGCAGCTAATGGCTGAAAGGGGCACGAGAGGGGTCAGGGAGTGTCAGGGGGTGGGAAGATGGGCAGATGGGCAGCGTTGGGCGTTTGGCCAGAATCAATCATCAAGTTTAAACGCATTACACAGAGCGTTAAGCGATAAGCAGCTTTGTTGCATTTGCTGACCTGCTTCTTCCTGTTGCAAGAAGATATATCTAAGACACCCAGTAGAACGTTTTGCTCCTCATCATCAACTCGAGCTATTTTATTGCCCAGCACTGGGAGAAAAAATATTCAAGTTATTTGTGTTCTATAAATAATAAAAATTGTTTGATTCAAAGCAATTCAGAATTATTTTTCTATGAAACATTTTGGAACTAGTAAGTTTTTTATTTACATTTTTTTGTAGATGCCTTTTTTTTCTTGGTGTAATATCCCCCCCGAAAAAAAGAGAAAATATCAAGCAAAGAAAG
Source organism: Drosophila setifemur (assembly GCA_021224005.1). Classification (NCBI taxonomy): domain Eukaryota; kingdom Metazoa; phylum Arthropoda; class Insecta; order Diptera; family Drosophilidae; genus Drosophila; species Drosophila setifemur. The sequence continues at coordinate 13,888,839 of JAJJHY010003831.1, read as the reverse complement.
CTGAAGCAATAATACGCTTGCCTTGGCTCGTCTTGCCCTGAGTCGCTTATATTGTATAGCCGGTGATATATATACTATTTCTCCGGCAGGATTTACGATGCCAACAGCAGGAAATCAGCAGAAAAGCAGAAGCAGCAGCGCAGCAAAAGCAGCGCAGCATCCGAAGAGTTGTCTCTATTTTCAAGTTGCAAGTGGGGAGAGTCGGAAAAGTGCTCGATTGGAACAATTGCTTTTGGGGAGGGATTTTCCCGTTTTTCAAATTGAGTTGAGACAGGTGCAAAGCAATTATTACAGGACTTTGTAGAGACAATTTTCGGACTCAATTTGAATTCACACTTATTGTGCCCCCTCCCCTTCCTCCCTCCCAAATGAACAACAAATGAAATGTATAGGTTAATACCAACTATATTTAGTGCAAATATTATCCTCAGAGAATCTAATTGGGCATTGGGAATCCATAAAAAGGCATCCAATGCGATGGGCGGTGAAATTGGAGTCCTATTTGCCCTCGTTCGCCTCTTTCGCCTCTTTCTGTCTGTGTGTGGTAACAAAACTATTTATTTAGTTGGTCATTTTGTTGTTATTTGTACATGTAATAGACACACACACACTTACACACAAAAACACTAGACCATAAAGTGTAATATATACAGTGTGTACCGGCTATAGGGTTCCCAGTTCCCCATCCAACTATTTCCCAACGAATTTCTCCTATCTCGCTTGTTTCTGTCACCAGAGAGACGCACATCCGGTCAGATCTATAAATTTCCTGTAACCATATCGGAGTGTATACGAGTATCTGTGTTTGAGTGTCTCTCTGTGTGTGTGCGTGTGTGTGTGTGTATGTGTGTGGGAATGTGCGCGTATTTATTTATTGTTGGCGCTAACTCGCCAGGCCAAAAAGTGTGGGGAGCAAAAAGGAAAACAATGAAAAAGAAATACGAAAAATGATATAAAAATGTTAGTGGGCCAGGATACTGACAGTCGATAGAGTTGGCCATGTGTGGACAGCAGACACTGAACGAAATTTTGGTTGACTTTCAAAATAAGTTTGCCTTGGAAAACTACGATTTATGGAATCAAATTTAGAATTTAATTTTCATATGTATAAGTTTAACTATCAAGAAAATAATGCAAATCAGACTCTTATTTTTTTCAGTGCTTGTGTGCAAGTGTGGAACATAACGATTATTGAAAAGGGACTAAAGCTAAATAAAAACGATACGAAACGAAATGAAACGGAGCCAAATGAAGGAACGCAGTGCGCAGCGGATATCAAAGTGCGATTTATTTTTATTAGTTCCGGATGTCAATGTGCGGGAAATTGAGAAATTAGAAAATATTATACAAGTCCTTGGCTTGTTAACGCTCACCTAAATGCCACCACGCACACCAGCGCACTTGGATTTATGATTGTATCTGTGTGGGCTTCCTCCTTTCCTCTTTTTTTTTTTGATTTTACGACTGTATTTTATTTAATGCCCCAGTTTTATGTCCCCCCCTCGATATGCTGGGGATATGCCTTAATCTTTGACTAGGTCACGCCTCTGTGATTAAGTCAGTATTTATTTTGCGGGGGTTTGCGGGGTTCAACTAATTGTGATTCAGTTAATAGGTTAGCATTTACATTTGTTTTGATTTTTTTTTTGTTTTTGCTCTGGGCTCACCTCTAATTGAAAAATAATAATGGTTTTAATTACAATGTACGAAGCTAATTAAATTAGTAATTACAAAAAAATATTGTATTTGTTTGACAGACAAATGCAATTATGAGTGGTAATTGTCAGGGGCAAATACAAAATAACTGATTATCGAGGGAAATAAAATGGGTAAATATTAAAGTATTTCGGAAGCTTAATTATATATTTCTTTAACTGATGTTCGTGTGATAATTAATCAGTTATCTAATTAGGAAAAATAACCAAGTTTGAATTTTGAGATTTTAGCAATGAAATTCGAATTCAATCTTCTTCATTCACTGCAAATTACAGACATCTCCTGTAGTTGAAATTCAATCATTCTTTTGGTGCAGATTCCCTGTGCAGTTGCATTTCATGAAACATCAAATGCAACGTACTATATAGGACCATTCATCTAATCTCCATTTATCGGTGGGTTTATGGTGCCTGCAGGGACAATTAAATGCCGGCAAGGATTCGTGTTGTATGTGTGTGTGTATCTGTGTGTGTGTGTGTGAGTGTGAGGGTGTTTAAGCAGCATGTGGCATTCAAATTTATTCAAAACAATTCCATTCAAATCGCAAAAAACTAATTCGAGGCACGTACGCCAGCTACAAACATGCGTTTGCAAATAAAGACCAATGTTTCGCCCCCTTCCATTTCTTCCTTTTCCAATCTCTGCCATTGGAGTTTCAGTGTACTTCGAATGTGTATGTGTTTTTTTGTTTTTGTTTTATAGTTGCTATTTAGTTTTTGCCAACGATTCACAATAGCCTCTCGATTTCTATGCAAAACTTAACCAGAATATTTCCTCTGCTGCCCAGCAAATTATATTCTGGTTTTCCCATTTTCCGACTGCTCGTGCCTTTTTTCCCATTGATTACATTGGCTGAGAGGGCACTTTGTTGTAATTATGTTTTATTTTATTGCCCTTGTACATATTCAGTTATATATTGTGGTGATTATTTCTGGGCCGTTCCTTCTGGGATTTTGGTTATCCTTTAATTGCCGAGGGTATGGTAATGCTACTCACCAAAAGATACGAGTTTCAGAGTGTAAAAATCTATTGATTTTTAAATGGAGTACACATCAATTCTATTGATTATATTTTTATTGATAATTTGAACTATATAGTTAACAATTACATTTTTAAAATAGCATTTATTTACCTCCCAGTAAAATGCAATTTAAATGATGATCTTAAGATACTTATAGACTTTTAGAGAATATTTAATAAATATTGGATTTATACTTTTAAAATATTTTAAGTGATAAGAGTAGTATATAAATACATTTGAGTAATTATTTTTTACACTAAAAATTTATTCTTTATTAAGAAATTTCAAATTACTGGGCTCCTACTAAATTTCCTTAAATTAAGGACCCTGGAAATTCTCACCTTATTAGATGTAACATTTTTCCACTACCAAGGTGGGCTAGGCTTCAAAAGCTGCCACGCCCCCCGCAAGTCAATTGATATGTACATATGGAAACGGAATGTGGAATGTGGAAAACTGGCAGCGGAGTCCGGAAACCCACAGAACCCAAAACTGGTCCACTGAACAGAGTTGCCAAACAAGCCGAGCATTTCCCTCTCTCTGCGATTTTTTTTTTGTTTTGCTGCGCCTCTGTAGTAATTGAAGCAATAGAGGCCGCCCCGCCCCCTTTTCCGCCCACATGGGAAATGCTATCAATATTGGCCGGCGAACACTTTTTAAATGCCAGCCAACAGATGCAGATACATATATGTGTGTGTGTTGGTGTGCGGTTGGTCGAGTGCAGATACATGGCATTCTTTGTGTTTATCAATTTTCCGTGGGAAAATGGTCGGCCTATCTAAACGACAGGCCGCAGCCGAGAAATTCGCTGTCAAGTTGCCTCTCTGCGGCCCACAATTCAATAGAGCCAAATTTAAAATCGTTTTGACCACGATCGCCGCAGATCCAATAAATGCGAAAACTGAACCGAAAAAACTTATTGCTGCCAATTAGTCCAAAAAAACCAAAGTTAATTTCTGGGGGAAAAATCCACAGAAGTGGACTAGGACTAGGACTAGGAAAACAACACAAGCGAAATGTTGGTCGTGTTTTCAATAACAAAGCATAAATTGCCGCGTCTCAAAATACATAAATAAAGAAGGCGTTAAAAAGCTTTTACATTAAATATGCATGAGAGTTGGCATAATTAAATTATGCAAAGGATGCGGCCGCGTGCCAAAACTGGTAATATTCTAATTTAACAACTGGCAAATGTTCAATAGGCGTTGGCCGCTCCCTTCCACACTCTGAGAAATGTTTTTAATACAATTACATCTCATTAGGGGTGGAAATAATATTAATTAATTATTTTAATTTATATTGTATTTTTGCTCATAATGTAAACATTGAATTTAATTCATTTAAATTGATTTAAGACATCAGCTTGTTTTTTTTTTATGTTTTTATTTAAAAATTGATTTAAGACGTCATCTTATTTTCTTTGTTTTCTCAGTGAATACTAAAATTAATAACCACATTATTTAATATTGTTTTTTTTGTGTTTTAACTTCTTTAAAACCTCGAAAGTTTTGGAACCGTTTCCTTTTTCAATCGCTTTAATAAAATGAATGAAAATAATATAATTTAATTAGTATTTGTATATGAATTAATTTATATTTTATTTATAGTTTACTAAAAACATTGAAACTAATCATTTTATGTTTAACAATTGATTTCTTTATGAATAACTAAAGTAAATATAATGTTATTAGGATTTTTTTCTGGTGTTACCTTCTACTTACCCTTCTTAATAAGAATATTAATAATATTATAATGTAATTATTATTCGTATTTTTTTTTTTTCTTTTCCTTATAATGTAACAGTGAAATTTAAACATTTTAGATACAAAAATTGATTTAAGACATCAATATGAATAGTTTAAATGGTAACAGCATTCTTAATTATTATTTTTTTTTTTGTAGGCCTTTCTGCTTTTTCATTCTGATAATTTTATTAAAGTATTAAAGTTTTCCGAAACCGTTTCCTTCTTCAAGCTATCAGGATACTTTTTCCGGAATATATCCCAAAAGCGACCTGTCCATCCCGAACCTTCAACGAAAATTGAGGCTTTTTCACTTTTCATCACTTCTGAACGCTCACTTAAAGTGGACCCGAGCAAAAAATGGTCGAAAAAAAAAAGACGGAGGGCAAAGTAGAAGTGGGTGAAAGCTGGAATTATGGCTGTCATAAAGGCAATGCGCCAAAGAGCCCGCTGCGGAGCATCGTAAGTCAAAGAACCTGACATCAATTCCGGGCTGCATGAATGAATGCACTAATAGCACTCGAAAGTGCCAGTGGAGCAACTCCCGACTTGGCAGCCACTTAAACGAAATTGAAGAAAAACTCGAATTATGCGCGACACTTCAAGAATTCATGCCAGCAACTTGGCTCAATAATAATAATATTTCGTGCTCGCGAAAGTCAGCAAAATTAAATTGCCTGGCAGCAGCGAAGTCCATTCCCATAGAGAGAGATAGCCATGCTAATCCATTGTTTGTCCAGAAACCCGGCACATTTGTCAACTGTCCCCGCGCTGTCAAGGCAACTCCATAGCCGAGGGCCAGACTAGACTTTTGACAACAAACCGAACCAAAACAAACACCAGCCAAAATCGTGCACTCCAAAAAAAAACATATTAGAAACTTTAACTAAAATAATGTACCCTTAAAAACTAGCAAAGAATAAACTATCACAGAAGAGGCCTTAATTTTACCTCAAAAAGATACTTATATATACAAATATTTTAATGTTTGTTGAAGAATCTATTGATAAACTCTCACTAAAATAATTGTTCCTTAAAAAATTAACAAAGAATAAACTATCACAAAAGAGGCATTAATTTTACCATATAACTCTTTATTTATTAAACTTACTTTTATACAAATATTGTATTATTTTAAATTAAAATCAGGACCATTTTGTTGAGTGCACAATAGAGATAACAGAAGGATTGAAAGAGGAAGATACAGCAGTGCCTTGGCGAAAATATTTCCAAATAAAATGGTCGTGATGTGCCGGAAGTGAGTCAACTCCGACTCCGACTCCAACTCCAACTCCGACTCCGGGGAGTTTGGATGCTCCCGGAGGAGATGCATTAAAGTTATCCCAGCTCCAAGATACAGCTACCCAATCTATCTGTTGCCGGTGCATTTGTATGCAATTTGCGTTTCGACGTCGCCTTTTGTTTTGCCAGCCTTTTCAGGATGCAGCCAGGAGTCTTCCTTTTCGGTCATTGTCTGACATCAATTTTTGCGCTTTGAATGCATAATTCCCATAATCCGGTTAAATGATAAGCGAAGAAATCTGAGAGCCAGCAGCACCTTCACTTTGCAGATAATAATAATAAGCTTATCGGCCAGATTGCTTTTTCAACCCGTTGTTCTATAAAAGTAATAACAGATGATAAATTTAAAGGGTTTACTTGGGTACTCAGACAATTAAATTTTAAAACTATACTAAAACCCATTTAATCCATTGTTAAAGTATGCGAAATAAATAATTTAAAGCGGAAACTAATCGGCAAATCAAGTCGAAAGCGTTTTTATGAATATTTTAGATTGTGTGATCAGCATATACAAAACCAATTTGCTCCTGCCAAATATTTATTCAACTTAGCCTACGGACAGGCTTTAAGGCCAACTTTAATAGCCCCCTTGGAGCCGGCCAAGCAAACTGCAAATGAAGCTAATTTAAAATCAATTGCGAACAATAGCCGGATTTCAACCACAAAACAGACGCTCAGGCACTCGCCGCCCACACTTTCCACTAAATTGGTTAACCATTGTTTGGCCAAGTCCTGTTCTTTGGGCCCCGGGCAACATCTCGGTCTATAGTGTTGCCCCCTCCTGAACCCATTCAGTCAGATGGAAATGGGAAAATCTAGGGGGTGAGCAGAATGATTATGACTGACATAACACCGGAAAAGCCAGAAAACACCAGATCCTTCCCAGCTCCCTCTCTCTCTTCATCTCCATCTCTGTTTATGTAAAAACAATTTTTGGTTCAGGCCTCCAGGGTTCTTAAGTGACGAAATATCAGAGCACTAAAACGAGGGACAACTCGTTTCACTGTCATGGGACAGATCTAATGAGAGGAGGAGCAGGAGGAGGAGGAGGAGGAGCAGGAGGGGCAGGATTTTGTGTCGGGTCATTGAGATGAAGCCCATTCAACTGTCGTTCACGTGAACGGGATGCGACTCATGTACTGGAAATAAAGGATTTAAAATTGGGATCAGGTTAAGGAATATAGAATATATATTTAATATAACTTCTAGCCCTTAAAATATTTGCTTAAAATATTTAAAATATTCAGGACATTCAGAATAGGAATTAAACATTTTTTGAGTCAATCATAAAAAGTAGTGAAGATTTTAAAATATTTACGATACAAATTTAAAATAGGGTATAGGTATAGTAATAGGTCAGAAAATAAATTCTAAATATTTTAAATGAAACCTAAAGCTCTTTAAATATTAGTTTAAAATTATGTAAAATATTCAGAACATTATTTACCGAACCTAAAAACATTTTTGGAGTCAATGGTAAAAAGTTATGGAGATTTTAAAAGCTTGCGAATTGAAAATAGTTAAGATACAAATATAAAATCGGTATCCGGATTCGTTATAAAAAAATATTAAATAATATTAATATAACCTTTAACATTTAAAATATCAGATTAAAATTATATATTTAAAACATTATTAACCTTAATTAAATACATTTTTTTAAGTGAATGATTAAACGTAGTGGAGATTGATTTATTTTTAAAGTGTGATAATTCAATATATTTCGAATACAAACTATACAATTTTTCAGAGTTACATTTAAAGTAATTAGTAGTTTTATTTCGAGTGTATCTGCTGGTGCTGATAGACACCCGGGATGAGCTTCAAATCGAGCGTGAATTCTTTTTTGGCTCTTGCCTGTTGGCGGTGCTCCACTCCACTCCGCTCCACTCCGCTCCGTTCGAAACAAAGCGAGCGAAAATGTCAGATAAATTTTTGAAGGGGCGTATACTCGATTTTGCCGCACAGCTCAACTGGCAGTTATTCAAGCTTCAGCTGCAGATTCATTGCCAAGCCGGCAGTACACTATACACTCTATGTATTCCATAGATGAGTATGTGCTTTAATTAAGATGACGGCACAAAACAAGTGTAGATGCTTCCAATTAGATGTAGTTACAATTAGACAAGCTGCACAAAAGACATTTCTCAGCTGCAGAGCAGCGGCAGCTACAATGAAATATGCAATTAATTCTGTGAAAATGGGTAGGACCGAGGAATCTGCACAATAATCGTAGTAATAATTGCAATGAAGCAATGCTAAATGTGTTGGGACAACACCGCAAAATATGCCAGAAATCCTCCAGAGTTGCGAAATGTATTTTGCCATACACAAAAATCTGGCAGACTTCTCGTGTCTCCGACGTGTTGCTTTTAATTATATTTTATGGAAACTATTTTCGGCAAACTATTCTGACAAGTCAGCTGCCAACTAGCAACCACACAGACACGTGCCGGGCAATATTCTAAATGTTCCGAATTTATATATATATATTTTTTATGCTATTTTGCATGACCAGGTGTTGGTTTGACCAACTCGTTGCCAAATGCAAATTGGCTGCATGAAAGCTGACACATTTCTCAATATGACTCCCCAATGATTGTAACTACAAAAACACACACACATTTTCGTTATATATGCATTTGCTTTTAAATGTTCAGAATAGTTTGCCGTATTTTTTCAGAATGCAATTCAAACATTTAATTACCCTTTGATTATGGTCAGAATCAGATTCTGAATCTGAATCGGAATCGGAATGAAGAAAATGCATAATAGTTATTTGCCAGAGAAATCTTTGCCGTAATTTGAGATCTTAATTTCCTCAACTACCTTGGGATCTCACAAAATGCTTATTTGATTTCCATTCTAGGGGGTCTCCCAAAATAAAATAAAATAAATGCGTATTTATACCTGTGCTGGTATGTGAATCTGTAGTCCTTCTATATCTATCTATCTCTGACAAAAGAGTTGAAGCTCAACGACAAATCCCCCGAAAAACAAACTTCACATGTTCACTTGTTGGCAACATTTTTTTTTTTTGGGCTAAAACTTTTTCGATTTTCCGATTTGCACAGATTGCACATTTCATTTACCTTTTGCGGCTTTCTCGAGGGAGAGGAGAGCGAAAAACATTTTTGGTATTTAATCTGGGTGGGAAAGCATTTTATTGGGAATGTACAACCAACAATTGAATGGCACAACATTTGCATAAAACAATCAAAGGAACAACAAAATAAACTTCGATTTTTTTGTATCTATTTTGCAAATTAACTCTTGGATAGTTAAAGTAATTGAATGTTATAAATAATTAAACATTATTTAATCAACTAAGTTCATGTTCTTTTAATTTGTTTTTAAAAGTTGAACTCAATGTGCTAAATATATTATTAACATTGATTCAATTTAAATTTAAGTGTTTACAAAAATTAACTTAAAATGTAAATATTATTTAAAATCTTTTTGTTAAAGCTAGCTTGTAATAAAGTAAATATTTTCAACATAAAAATCAAAGAAATTGGGTTTTTAGAAATATGAATATTTAAATAAATAAACTAGGCTAAATAAGAAATTTGTATGTTATTAATTTGTTTAAAAAGTTATTTTTAAACTTGAGTAATTTAAATTAAATTTTATTTTTGGTAAATGAAATAATTAACTACAAATGTTAGTCAAAATCTTTTTAGTTAAAGCGCCCTTGGTACTAAATGAATATAGCAAAAAAAATCTAATTGGCTAAAAAGGGAAATTTATTAATTTGTTTTAACAAGTGCTTAAATTTTTATTAATTTAAGGTCAATTTAAATTTCAGTATATGACATAAATATCTTTAAATATTATTTAAAATCTTTTCAGTTAAAACCATCTAGTTACAGTGCTTTAATACTTTCCAAAAAAAAACCCAGGTACACGTATTTATCTAAAACTAAAGTTTGTAAAAAAAAAGTTGTGACAGTTGCCAGGGTTGCCACCATCCGTTAACGCCTCGACACTCTCGTCAAACGCAAACTGTCAGATAGCGATGACGATGCCAATAATGCTGATGCCTTTTTCGGGGCTGTTTAAAACGCTGTTTACGACTTTCTCTCCACGAGGCCTGGCAGCGTGCGTGTGTTAAATTGGATTCGAGTGACAATTGACAACGGGCGCGAAAAGTTTCGAGGCCCCTTGAACCGCCAACCTCTAGCCTTCCACCTCCCACCTCCAACCTTCGACCCCCGAAAGTTGTCAATCAGAGGGCAAACTTCAGAGCCTCCTCCTTCGTCCCATCTCAGTGGATACAACAACATAATCAACACAGAGAGAGAGAGAGAGAGTCACAGGCTGAGCCGCCTCTGTTGACAGTCGCGATAATGATGTCAGGCGTGTTGTACTTAACAAACGCCACTTAAACGTAACGCATCTGGGCCACCACATGCCACCACCAGCGATTAACGCCATATTCGACACCATTCTCCCCGATTCGTTGGGGGGGGGGGGGATATTGAAAGCGACTTTTTGCGCCGGCATCGATGCTGAAAATTGCAATTTAAGCGACACTTTTTCACCCAGTCGAGTCACCGGGCTATGATTTATTATTTTAACCTGTTGATCATTGTTGTTTGTCCATTAATATCGAGAATGGAGGAATCTGTATTGTGATTTTTGGGGGAAGTTTAAAAATATATATATATGTTTTTGATTTCATTTTTTTAAGCATTATTTATTATATTAAGGCATGTATTTGTTGAGTTGGAGTTGAAACTGTTAAGCTTTAAAATATTAAACTTAATATTTTTTTTTTGCAAATAAAAAAGTCTCTCCCTTAACCAATTTTTTTTTTAATCCATTTAAAACCTTTTTGTAATTGTTGCTTGTCCATTAATATTAAGAATGAAAGAATCTTTAAAAAAAAGTTAAACAAAAAATATCAAAAGCGCAATTTATTAGTTTTTTATAAATTTTGTATTATTTAAGGGAATGTTTTTTCCTATAAACTACAATTTGCTGTCATTTTTTGGTCCGAAATAATTTTAGAGAAAGGAAATCAAACTTTAAAAAAATTGAATTTTACTTCAAGCTCTCTAATCGTATATTTATTATTTTTGCATTTATACCAACAGTTTCCTCACTCATTTTAAAATCAATATCGAAGGTTTTTCTTAAACAGGATTTTCTACTTTTCTGCACTCACTCCTCTCATCTTCAGTTTCGTTAACATGGAAGTTTGCTTACATTTCCAACTTTTATAGACCCTTTTCTCCTCTTTGGCTGCCAGCTAATGGAAAGAAAAATCTCGGCATATGCATTCATGAATGGCATAAACCAAGGAAAGTACAACAAACAAAAAAAAAACAGAAACGAAATAACACGGAGAAAGTGATAAACATTTGGCAGACATTATCAAACAGATGTTGCCACTCCAACAAAAAAAAACACAAAATATATAAAGGAACTCAAGGAGAAGACGTGCCTGTCGAGTTCCCCGATGATTACCTGGAGCTGAAACGAAATAAAACAGAGCATAAAAACCAAAGCCAAGTCAAAAGGTAAGCCAGGACCCAGGAATTGGCAGCATATGTGGCTTGGTCTGGGGCTGGGGCTGGGACTGAGACACCCGGCCATTTATTGACACAGGATTGTCAAAAGCTACCTGGAACACGTCCTTCGTCTTGGCTCCCCGACCGACATCAATTCAATTAAAATGGAGCACTTAATTTTATGCCAAGTTCGCCGCACTCAAAACTCAACCCTCAACCCCCAAATGGGTCGAGATGGCAAATCAAAAAGGAAGGAAGCTCGGGAACAGCTTGTTCGCTCTGCTGTCTGCGAGTCCTGTTGTCCCGGTTTCCCGGTGTCCCGGTGTCCTCGAGGAGTTGGCGTAAGCTTGTGCCGTGCATGCGATATGAGTCAATAATATTGTAACAGCTGTCTGTTTCTCCGCTCTCCCCTCTCCCCTGCCCTGCCCTGCCCCCTTTACCCATTTGACGGCTGCCAATTTCAAATGGAAATTTAAATGTGCCCCTTTGGAAAAGCAAGGTAAACTCGCTCACAAACCCACAGGACACGCACCGAGCCGTGGGGAAAATTTAGGGCGTGTTATGCAAAATGGCTGATAATCAAAAGTAGAGCTCACTATACGACAGTTGATTCGGTGGAAAGCGAATGCATCACAATGAGGCGGCCCCAACGAAAGTTGGCTAAGGCTAAGCTCGTTAACCCCGGCGAACATGGCGGATACTTGATATTCGATAATGTCCTTAAAGTTCAAGCACATGAACATGTACCAAACATGGCGACTGATTAACCCTGGACGATGGCCAAAGTGTCGAATATAATTTATACTAACATGACTTCGGTGACTTTGGCTAACATGGCGAATACGCAATATTTAAACTCAGATAAATATTGCGTATGTACTTGAACCTTTGATTTGAATACGATACATTTCAACATTAAAGTAGAAAAATGTACATAATAATTCCTCAAAAAAGTGTTTAAATTATGTTGCTATTTGTTAAGCTATTTTAATATTGCACTATTCAGGTAAACAAATAATGGAAAACAGTTTATCAAATTGCAAATTAAACTTCCATCACCTATAGAAACAGATACCTGCTTGATAATGATAACAATACAAAGTTGAATTTTGTGTAGAATTTCAAATACAATTGGTTCAATAAAATAAAATTATATCAATAACGCTTTTCATTTATACTTAAAATTTTAGCTGTTACTCGTTGAATTCCCAAAACGTATTTGTTCAACAATCAATGGAAAAATCATATTATTATTCATACCATTTGTGTTTGTTCAACAATCAATGAAATACAAAAATGAGCAAGTGAATCGGTTTATTAAATACTTTAATTAATTTCATATTTGCAAAAGAATTCGCATTTAGTTTTCCCGCTGGCAAACACCAGAAACCAAATGACATTCCATACCACACACACACAGATAGAGCGAGAAAGCAATAAAGTGAGAGAGAGGGAGAGAGACTTCTGGATAGTAAATGAAAAAACCATTTAACTTTGTGCACTCTCAGGCAAAACACACCGCACTTGTATAAAGCGCATAGACAAACAGAAAACTCAGATACACCAACACACACGCTCCACAAAATGCGAATTCGGGCCCTGGCCAACAGCAATTTGGTAGTGCAGTTGGCAGAAAGAAGTATGTCAAAGCGGAATTTATTTTTATGAGCCCCAACATAATCGGGAAAAAATTTGTATTAATCACTTTTGTGCAACCATTTTACATTTTGATCTGCCACATTTGCTTCCAATCATTGAAATGTGATTGTAATAAATAAAAATCGATGTTAAAAAAATTCGCACATTTTTTCAGTTCAGTTTATTTTATCTATAATCGGACATATATTTTATCAACAAGCCAATCAGATACATTTCCTTTATTTAAGTATTAACTGATATGGTTAATACTTGCAGATTCATTACAGAATAATTAAAGTTGCAATTTCAAGTGAGTTTTTTTCAAATATCCATGAAAATGTTTACATATTTTTTTCGTAATTATAGTGAAATGATAATTTTTAGAGCATCTCTGGCTGGTTTAAGGAAATATTTTGAACTTTGGCTTGCAGCAATCTCTCTTCTTCCGTATCGCCTTTGCCGCTTTTCTGGCTGTTTTTTTTTTCTAAGCTACCAAAACTACTTTTGTCTGTCTGGCTCCTTAGTTTTGGAATCACCTCAAACCCCAGGAAAACTCTGTGAAAAATGTGTAGTTTCGCACTGCAATTATACGTTTAAAGAATACCGCCAAAAGTTGGGGCAAAGAGCTGCCGGAAAAACACAGGACAATTTGTTTTGGGGTTGCGTGTGCACATTTCAAGAGCGCAAAGAGGAAAAGCAGGGAGTGGAGTTGGCAGATAAAAAGAGATGGAGCAGGATGGCTAGAGCATTTCCTTTTAATTGGCCCTAATTAAAATTAAAAGCTGCACGAAATTGAATATGAGGCACGGCACATCCTCCACAGAATTCAGTACATCGAGCATCCCCAAAAACTGTTATTACTTGGCTGCTGATGTGGCAGTATTTTCCACTGCCTCAAGACCCTCTCTTCTTCTTCGACTTCTTCTCTGGCAATCCCAACAAACTTTCCACTTGGCCAAAAGCATTTCGTAATTATTGTTGTTGTACTGGAGTTTTATTTTTAATTGCTGTGTGTTTTTGGGTGGTGGCTTCCCGTAAACTTTTGTCGCTAATTTGTTGCCCCATTTGCACGCAGTCTGTCTGGTGGCTAGGGAAGAGGGTTTATCTTTCGGCGGAAATAAACCCACACTCTCCCCCAATAAAATCGTTCCTCGTTTAGTGCCAAGAATTGAATCAAATTGACGTCGGGCATGTGCATAAAACTTGACTTTAGCCGGCTCTTTCAGGGCCAAAACCCAAAAAAAAAAAATACAAGTTTAATGACTTTCGGGTGGACTTATCGCCAGTGCCGGAGGCCATCGGAATCTCTGCCAAACAACCGCAGTCGAGACATGGGATTGCGGTGCAAGGAGTCAAGTGAAAGTGGCTCAAATGTTAAGCCAAGGGTTAGGTAACAGAAATTGTGCCACAGGGCAGAGGGAACTACAACAATGCCTTCGAGTGGCAAACAAGATTAAAAGGTAAACATTATAAATACTACAAAAAATCTAGAAAAAATAATCTTTTGTTGAGCTAAAATTATTTTTTATATACATAATATATTAAGCCTGCTGCTTGCATTTAATTTAATGTTTCGCTTTATTTACCTTTTAATCAGAATCCATCTAGACGTCTGCATCCTGCGGCTGTTTGCCTAGATTAAAAGCGAGTCAGACAAAAATATTCAAATGAAAAGTTGAGCATACGCCTCGTAAGCCCAGCTTCGAGAAACTTTAAGCTTAAGCTGTTTATATTATTTTTCAATTTCCTACACACACACAACACCAAAAAAAAGGGGTCAACCGGCTGTGTCGAAGTTTGAAACAAAGAGTCTGTATTGTCAATGCCAATCAGAATGTCAGAGTGCAGCTTCTAAAACAAAAGGCTGAAAGAGCCCGAACCAGAACCAATACCGGGATGGGATGGGATAGATGGCAGGCGAAATGAAAAAAGCTAACCAAGCAGCAAATGCGGCAAATAGGATTAAAGCCAATCTCTTATACGGCACTCGCAGTCAGGGATATAGGTATTAACAAATATGTAAGCCCAGGGAAAAAAAGGTGTGCGAGAGGGGGGAGAGGGACGTATGTTCCAGATCCGGCAGGAATTTGCAGCCAACGAAGCATAAAGCTGAGTTTGGAGCCGGGCACCAACAACAAAAGCCAAATCAAAAGCAAAGCAAAAGCAAAGCGAAAGCAAAGCAGCAGCAGCGACCAAGGCGGCAGATAAAGGAATTCAATCGAAGCTACCAAGTTGACAGCGTCGAGCGTGGCAAATATTTAGAGAGCTGTGGATAAAATGGAGGAGTAGGAGTAGTAGCAGGAGGAGCTGCGGGAATCCAACAACCCAACAACCCAATCGCAGACCAAAGGGCAAATATTGCCTGGGAAACGCTTTGCTGTTTGATTTTCACAGCCATGAGATTATCATCAGAAAACCATTAGAATTTTTATTGAATTCCGCACGCATCTAATGCCTACGCAATGCCACAGCTCTCTAGTATCTACAATCTAAAAAAAATTACACGGCACCGGGTGTCACCATTACCGAGTAGAGATGGGAAGTCCTTGGAAGGATAAAAAGAGGGAATTAATATACAAAATTTTGAAATTTAAATATACTTTGCTTACTTAATAAATACTAGTTGTGCCAACAAATACAGAAATCACCACTCCTGGAAAGGATAATAGGTGGGAACTATATACAAATTTACGGAAATCATAATTTAAATATTATAATGTTTCATTAGAATACACTTCTAATTTCTTAAATTTTTTTTAATATTTATTTTGCTGAGTAAGAACACATTAATCACTATTACAGAATAGCGAGAATAGAAGTGCCCTAGGAAGGATAATGAAGAGAACTTATTTAAAAAGTTATAAAAAACCTGATTTAAATATTTTATTATTTCGTTTAAATATACTTCCAAATGCTTACATTTTTTTTAGATATTTTTTTGTGCTGTGTAAGTATACAGAAATTCCTTAAGCCGCGAATAATTTCCATTAACACGATTATCCTTCATCATGATTAGCGGCTTCCGCTCACGCACTCATCTCTATTACAAATATATCTGCACATATAGCCGGCTAACGCTTTCCATTTCCTTTCACCAATATTGACACACGCCAGGCAACACCACCAACAACAACAACAAAAACAACAACAGGAAGAGCAGGAACAGGACACAAACCAGGCCGCATTGAATTATGTGTGCCTTGGGCGAAAGGGAACAAAGTCTGACAGCCGGCGGAGAAATAAGGATAGCTACATGGGCCAGGACATTCCGAGGATCCCAACACTTTCACGCGCATTTTCGTTAATCATTTGGGATTAGTGGCGAAAACAAACTTCCGCCTCGGTCGGCAACGGCATTGTTATTGGATTTGAATTGACTTTTGTGCCGGGCATTTCAATTAAATCCACATGGCCAGAGCTCCAGCCCGAGAACCCAGAGCTCTGGATGTGGGTCTGGGTGTGGTTATGGATCAGACTGGCTGTCAGACACCGTCTGGTTAATCTTTTATAATTAAACCGATTTAGCCGATGGGGTCAGGGATCGGAGCTTTGACTTGTTAGCATAATTACGCATTAATATCATAGATTCTCATTCCGGGGGCTAATGCAAATGGATTGCCCACGTGGACAGTTGTGCAATTTACTGTGCGTACATTTAAACCTAATTGAAATTTAGTTGTCCTTCGGCAAAGGAAGCAGCCGGAGCAGCAGCAGGAGCTATGCTTCCCACATTTAAATGAACCCGCAAATGCACTTGCACTGCAAATAGAGCAACACAATCAGGATTATTGGGTTCATCAATCCGGACTTGTGTCATTGATTAATTACATTTTGTGGAATCAAAACAGGAATTGATATTGGCAGCTGCAAAGGGGGAGCCAGAGTATTATTACGTTTATAAACTGTTGTCAAAAGTGTCAAGGCTATTTTCAGGTAAACATATGTCATTCTTTCAACAGTCTTTGTTTGCGAGTATTCAATTTAATTCAATATACTTTAGAATGCATTAAATACACACAAAAGGGAGGTGGGAAGGTATATAAATAAAATCTCTGTTGATATTTAGCAAATTGTATTTATTAGGAGTTTTTTTCCCCCTTTAAATCGTCATTATTTGTATGGTGTGAGTTTGTCATCTAGGCAAATTTCAATTACTTTTCTCTGCTGGAGAAAACAATGGACTTGGAAAGGACAACGGACGACAAGGCAAGGACTTTTATGAGCTTTAAATTTATGGAACATTTGCCTGCGAATGCAAAACACTCGTACTTCCCCAAGTTCAATGACATTCAAAAGCCAAGCAAACCGTACCGAAATGCAATAATTCTCCGAAATTCACACAATATATATACTATATATACTCGTGCACTGATATATACATCGAAATGCCAAACAACAGACTCTCGAGCTCCTCTCCTCTACCGAAGAGCTCTCGAATTGGCAACAAAATTACCCAGACTAATTCAAGGGGCTTACCCCCGAAATGGAGAATGCAAAAAAGGAAATGATAAAATTGGCAAAATGTAAGCAAAATATATGCATAAAATTTAATCTAGTTCGGAAAAATCCGAACAAAATAGGAAAAAAAATAGGAGAAAAAAAAATGGGAACGCCTGGGAAATGGCACGCTTCAATTGAGCTTTCACTTGAGCATCGCCAGCATTTTCCTTTGGTTGGGAAAATTTATTATCATACCGATATGCGTAATAACTCGGCAATAAAAATAAATCTCAGAGCAATGCTATAAATATAAAAACATCAGCACAAATGCCTTATAAATAATAACGCGTACGATAGAAATGTTTGGTTTTCAAATTCATTTCCATGGGATTTTTTTTCTTTTCCTTCCTTGCAGCAAAAGTTAAAATAAACAAAAAGCAAATTTCGGGCGAAATCGGGGAGACCGGGAGACTGGGAGAGCAATCATCATGGACCAATGCCCAGGCATGTTTATTGAGCGGGAATCCCCAATTGAAGGCACACAAAATTTGCCGCTAATATGAATATTGTCGTGGAACGGAAATGAACAAATGTTTTGACTGCGCTCCACCCCAGGAATTTCCACCATCAGCAGTGGAGCATGCGAGATTTCATAACGGAAAAAAAGATGGTAAGAAGCGGAAAGTAAGGTAGTTATGTACTACCAGAAGTTATGATACTCTTGCTATACCAAACTTCCTTTAAAAATATCTCCATTAACAAAGAAATTCAGGCTAACAATGGGATATAGTTTTCTTTCGATTTTTTAATCACATCTAATTAATGGCATAAAAACACACCGAAACTTATCTGTTCCAAAATATTTCATAGAGTATCCAAAGATTAGGAAAAACTAAGATACTCTTTGGTAGGGTGTACAAAAAAGTAATGGCAAGGAAAAGCATGAAGAAAATCGTCAGCGGAATGAGGGGGCAAATGTATTTCTTGTTGATTGCCTTGGCTGGCTCTCTTTTCTTCCGCTTTTACGCTTGGATATTGATAGCTCCGATCAGGGGCGTGGCTGGCCGGAATACGAGGGGGGAGGGGGGGTTGGCGTGGCATTGGCAGGACTTAGGGCAGCGGAACTTCAATTCCATTTGATGCAGAAAAATTGCTGGCAATACGTAAGTGCTCAATGGTAAATGAAATAAATAAACGCTTCGATGCGTATTTTGGATGCCCCAGAAATTGAGGGATATATAGTAGAGGGGGGTGAGATAGCCATATTTCTCATTTTTACCATATTTCTTAGTGCTTTGCTTTGCTGGGCTTTTGTTTTCATTGGAGCTATTTGCGGAATTGATTGATTCGATTCGAAATAAGCAAATTACTGCTGCCCTTTGACCTGGCTAAGTGAAAAAGGGAGTGTAAATTTATTCAAAGTATTTTTGTATCGGTTGTAAGTTTGTAAAGCAAACAATTGCAATACCTAACTAGTTAAACAAGAATCATTTAATTCGAGGTAAACAGTTCTAATGTCAGTCTTTTCATAACAACCACAGCTCGAATTATCCTGTGAATTATTATTAATATAATTCAAAATTCTTAGCCATAACCAAGCTGTCAGAGTGCAACTACAAGAGCAACAACAAGGACTAGGACCAGGACCAGGACCAGAACCAGACATACAAACACATGTCATCGCACGCACAGATTGAACAGATTTAACAAGCGACGACATAATGCCTGACTCCTCTCAACCGGGCGAACTTCTACAAAATATATATGCACAAGTAAATATACAAGCAAAATATTGTTTGCTCAACTAGTGTTTAGAAAACGGGGAAAATACGTGTGTGTTTACGTCACATGTGCTCTTGAGCTCTTGAGAAATTAATTTCAAGTGGAAACATTATCCGCAGGACCCAGGAGGCAGAAGGCAGGCGGCAGGACGCAGGACGAACAGAGCAAACAAATATTCAAAATACGGGTACAGCAGTCTTAAGTCACCGGTCGACAGCTGTGGACCCTGATAAGCCCCCCGACATGAAGATGACGTGACAGGAATTAGCTCGATATATACCATATATAAATATATATATGCACTGAAAACAATTTAGCTTAATTTTAATTTCATATAAAAAAAGTTCAGCCTTCTTTGTACCGCTTTTAAGCCATCAACTTTTGAATTATTTAAAAAAATATAAAACATCTTCTAACATGCTACTCTTTAAATTAAAATAAACCATTTTTTTTGCGTGCATGTCCAACTGTATTTTAAATGGTAAAACATAGATTGTCATAATCCATAATTGAAATGTATTTCCATTACTATCAAGCGACAGCTTAATTGGAATATTTTACTAGCATTACTTACCTATGTTTAGTATCTGTGAGTTTGTTATTTTTTTTTTCTTGCCCACTAGGAATCACATTAATTAGGCTTTCGGTTGCGGGGGCAGTAAAAACTTATTCTTGGTCCACTAAATCCAACTCATTTGTCAGGCCATACAAACATCCGGACTCCATTCAATATACGTATATATTTGATAAGCCCCCAAAGGTGTTTATTATTAGCGACACGGGAATAATGGGCGTATGAGTAATATCATTTCGCATTTCTCCTCATTACTCATACGCCGCTTGGGCTGCCAAACACTGCGAACATCTTAAGAGGCCACTAAAAGGCAAAAGTCATAAAAGCAAAGAGGAGGAGCAAGAAAAAAAAACTAAAATAAATAAATAAGGCAAATCAGAAAATACGGAAGAGCGAATAAGTAAAAATGCTGCCGAGTGCCAGACAAATGAAATAAACTACAGGCAACAGCCTGTAAAAGGTGCAGTTCAGGGTGACTGGGGAGGATTGAGGATGGGGACGAGGTTGGGGACGGAGATGAGGACGAGGACTGGATAAAGCAGGGCAGAGGCGGAAAAGTGGGCGGGCTAAGTAAAGCAACAATTATGCCTAAGAGGCAGACAGTCGACGGGCGTCGCCTTTAATAACACTTGAATGTGATGAAAAAAAATAAAAAAATAAAATAAAACCAGAGGAGAGGAGGGAAGGCAACTCCACAAAGTCGGTGACGGATTGTTGCTAATTTATTTATATGTATTTTTTGCAACTGAGTATAAATGTGCATGAGGCACTCGAAGTGTGTCCTTTGTGCGGCTGCCTCACTTTGTGGCAATTTTTGAGGCGTAAAAAGGAAGGAGTGAAAATAAACACTGGTTTAAGCAAATGAAACAATTGCAAACTGTGTAAACGCATTTTAAAATGTTTATTTTCTGAAGGAACAATAACTTTCTTTAAGGCTTTAAGATGCAATAATAATATGCTTATGAATATAGCTTCTCTATAAACTCCATATATTAATAATAACTTATATACAAATATAAATAATCATAATAGCAACATATCTTAGACCCTTAGAATTATAACAAATGATGGGCAACAATTTTGTTTGAATGGGAGTCTTCGCCCCTCCCCTCCCAATCCCCTCTAAAAACACGCCCCATTAGAGATGCTCCTCTGCCCCCGAACCCAACTGGAAATCCTCGCTAATCTTGTCTGCTCCAATGAGCTGCGGGTGTTGGTCTGCTTAGGGGCGTGTTGAAACCATTTGAGATGCTTGTATTTCTTGCAGCGCGCCTTGGGGAAATTAGTTTTGTGTGGTTTGCTTTGCCCTGCCACGCCTCATTTCTATTAGGGATTCTACTACTTCCTGCCGACACCGTGCCTCACGCACACACACACACACACACACACACACACACATCCGCACACACCGCCATAAACTTCATTTCCGCTTCCGTCCTTCGTGTGTGCGTTTTTTACGTTTTACGTTTACTTTTATTTTATGGAAATTCCTCACCACTTATTTGCCGCAAGTGCGAAACGGAAGTGTTGTATTTTTTTTCGGTCGGGTTTCAGGTTTTAATTTTGCGCTTTTGCTATTAAGTGCTTTTGTTTAATAACCCTGTAATAAATTATGTAGCACCTTGGTGCGGGAAAAAAAATTAATAGAGTTGGTGTTGTGTTCCTGGAAAAGAAGAAATTATTTATAGGCAATCTTCAAAATAAATTCTTCTTTCCTCAAGCAAACTTCACATATATTGATTTAAATTTCAGCTTATTCATCATCTTCATGGATCTATAAGCAAGGAAAAGAGAACATATTTTATTGCAAGCTCGTTTTCAAACTTTTTTTTTTGGGGACAGTTTATTATTGAACCAGCATCCGGATCCACAGACGACACAAAATGCTCATTTCTTTTCGCATCCACCACGAGACGGCAAAAAGATGTTTGCCCAGTAAATTTGAAGAATTTTCCATGAAATATTTTCCAGCATTTGTTGCTGCACTCGACCACCAACTGTCGCACACAACCAACGAGGACAACAGCAGGAGACTGAGCCAGGAGCCAGGAGTTGGGAGCCAGGAGTTGGGTGTAGCGAGGAGAAAAACTGAAACTGAAGAAAATATTTGAAAACACGTAGCAAACATCAAACAAATTGCGGCGGAATCTCTTTTAGCCCGGCTCCTTTCAACGCCAACGACGACGACGACGACGACGACAAACAGGAGCTTCTGCTGGCGCTTCCGGTTTGCTTTGCGTTATGGCAGGACTTCCGTTCTGCTGGGATCCTGTGGATCCTCCACTTCAGAAATTAATTCAAGCAACAAAAGTGGCGCGTTGATAACTTTCGAGTTTGCCCGCCAGCTAAACGCTTTCAACGGCTCCTAACGATTTTTATTTACCCAATCCCGAGAATGCCACACGCAGTCTTTTTTATTCAGCTATTCAGTAGTTGCCAAAAAGAAAAAAGGACTCTATATCCCTTATGTGCAGCAAATGGGTCGCCACATGCTGTGATAGACAGACCTTGGGTCTAGACTTGGCTGACATAGGAGGTCAAGAGCTGCAGCAAAGTTCAATGTTTCGCAAACATTACAGAAAAAGCAGTTAAAGAAATAAAATTAATGAAGTGCTGGACATTTTTTACCAGTATTTAAATTTAATTCTTTTCGAATAAGAACACATTTCAAATAATTACAATAAGAAGGAAGCCTTTTCAGGCTAACAAATTTTAAGGAATTTGTACATTCTTGGAATCGTTCCTTAGAATCTGCAAAGGTATTCTTTCAGATATTCTGCGAAAATATTTGTTGTACAAAGAAATAAGTCAGAAAAATAAAAATGTACATTTGAGGAACGAATTTGTTTGGCCTTTACCTTGAAATTTAAGCTATTTCACAAATGTAAATCAATAAGTACATTGAAAACAATTTATTTAAAATTTATGATTTAAATAAAGTCAAAAATAATAACCAAAAAATACTTATTTATTCTCCGAAAATCCACCTACTATCCCACATGAGTTTAAGTTAATTAAGAAATTTACTGACAGCTGGGAAAAAATGCTTTGCAGAATAATGAAAACATTTCCAACCACACACGAATAGAATCATTTTGTAGAGCCGCAAAAAATGCCAGGATTAAAGGAGACAAAAAAGAAAGGAAACTTTTGCCCCCCCCCCCGGTCAATATGCGAGGGAGTTCATGAGTGGGCGAGGTGAATTATTCCGGAATGAGTTCGGATGCCAAGCTCTTCGGTATGCTTGCCAATAACTCAAAGTGCCAGAGCAGCAGCAGCAGCACGGCATGGCAAAAAATTAAAATGCTTTATCTGCCGCTGAACGTCATTTACATAAAACCGATTTCTGGCAAGGTCCTGGCTTAACCAAAACATAAAAAAATGCGGGGGAAAAACTTAAAACGAAAACTGAAACCGAAACTGAAACTAAAGCGAATGGAAAACTTGCCGGGAGGGGAGGAAGGGGAAATGTTTGAAATTTTAAATTAACTTTATGATGGCCGGGGCACTCAACTGAACAAGCACATATGACAAGCGGCTTAAGCGAAGGAGTAATCCCATCCCATCCTCCTCGAACTCTCCGCCCTCTTGACGTTGCCACTTAATTAAGGCCATTGCTCCCTTGGCCCAAGGCATGCAAATGAAGAGCGTGGCTGGGAGAAAAATGTGAAAGGACACAAAAAAAAAGCATTTTCTATTAGCAAGCAAACAATTTTAACGCCGCAGTGTAATAAAATTGCCTCCATCCAGCAGATAGGAAATGGAAAGGGGGTGGGGGGAAAATAGCGACAGCCCACCCACCCACTTATCAAGGCTGATAAAAAGCAATAACGGAAAAATACTTGCAGAACAGCAACAGCAACAATAAAGTGTAAGTAAAATCAGGCCAAAATGGGCAAGGCAAAGTGAATTTTCGTACACACACCCATTCACCCCACACACACACACACACACATACACACACACTGAGCGTTTAGTATGGAAATTAAATTTGCATAAATAAACGTCGACATGGGAAGGCGACAACGACAACGACAGAAGCCAAGGCACCAAAGCAGCAAAGCAGCAGCAGCCAGGACAATGACAGGACACCCAGTCGAATAGTGGGAGATATAGTGAATAGGAGTAGCTCAAGGTTCCCCATCCTATGCTATCCCCAAGAAATCTCAAAAATGTGCATAAACAAAATTAAATGTACAAAAGCCAGTGAAAAGGGTGATGTGCAACCGCATCACCGAGGCAGACAATCAATACAACATTCAGACCCAATAAAATAAAAGTAAAATTGTAGTATTTGTAAAAAGCGGAACGAGAGAGAGAGAGAATAAAATGCAGTAGTACTGCTGGCCACAAAATGCTTATTCGAGGGGAAAACAAAGTGCATTTGCAATTTGAATAGAGGGAATCGAGAATGGACATTTCCATTTGGGAGAGGAAAATACTTGAGACCGCCTTTCATCGAGTATTCAAAACAATTTCAAGGCATCACTAGAAGCATCAATGTTCGGTATGGAAATGCACTAATTATTGTTGCCATTATACCATTATTATACCTAATATTATTAGGCAAAAGTCAGTCTCTATTCTTTGGGCAAAACATTTCATCCAAAAATATATGCATTATTAAAAATAATTTTCCTCCAAGTTAATCCTAAAAAATGTGTTGTCCGAAAAGCCACATAATAAGCTGGTCAGCTTACCAGCAAATAACAAAAACAATACAAACAATAATTGAATTTGAATTGCATTTAAAATGCTCAACCGAGCGATAAATTTTGAAAAGTCAGCCTGATTTATTTTTGCAAAAGTTCACTCAAAATTCCGCCACAAAATCAACAAGTATCTCATAAATATTCATAGACCGTAAACCGTGTAATTGTAATCAGCCTACACGGCCAGAAGAATTCCTTTGTCATTATGCAGGATGAATCAAGGCGAGTAATTTGCTCCATTAATATGCCATAAACAAAAGGGGTTTTTGTTCCTCTGACAACTCGGGCACATGTGCTTCGCAATATTCTCATTACAGGGAAGACATTTCAGCTCCTGTGGTTGGCTGGCTTGGCATTAAGCCATTGCATTTAGTTCATTATGACAAACAAACAACAGGACTCGCAGGACTCACAGGACTCACAGGACACACAGGGAACAACACTGGCAATATAGCGCTAATTTTGCCCAGCTTAAAGTCTTCATTATTTACAATGTCACCAAAAAAAAAAAAAAAATTGAGCCGAAGTCTGCCGCAAGGCCGCAGCAAACATTACTCAAGCTTAATGTGGGGCCTGTGGAAAACTGTGTGGGGGTGGAAAACCAGTTCGGCTCTCCTGCGGCGCACCTTGACATATTTTTGCCTCTGGACAGGGGCAGGAACAGGAACAATAAATAAACTAAGCCAGCGCCAAAGAAGCCACAGAATCTACACTACACAATCTGCAAACAAATGACAAACAGGAGCGGCCAGAGACAACTAAACAACAAACCAAACAAAACCACTGGGCGGCGAACGGAAAGGACCAAAAACACCACTGTGTGTCCTGTGTCCGGTGTCCTGTGCAATATTCCCTTTAGTCTACACACAACAACAAAAATAAAAACTGAGAGGGAAAGTGTAAAAGGGGGCACTTTTTGGCAATTTCCACAGCCCAAAACATTCCCAGGACCAACTTTAATCATAATAAAAGATGTTCTGGAAAATCGTTTCACAAATAAAATTGTTTATTTATTGGATAAGAATAATATCTTTAAATGTTAAAGAAAATATTCTATAAAAGAAATTTTATTAAATATCAATATTACCATTTTTTATGGACCTTTTGATGGTGATGATATTTTTGATATCAAGTAAACATAAAAAAATAGAGCTTTATAAATATTATAATTTATTTGTTAACAAAGCGGTTTAAAAAAAAAGGATATATGTGTATGTATTATTAAATATCCATACTTCCATAGTATATTTAATATTGTTTTGGAATTATCCATTTGACTCCAAGTAAACATGAAAAAATGGAATTATATAAATATTTTAATTTTGGTGTTTTTAAAGCGATCCCAAAAATAAATGATTTATATATATAAATATGAGTCTGCAAATATCCCCTGCCATTGTTTTTGGGAATGGGAAAAGCCTTTTACTGCTTCGTAGCCGCCCAAATGATTTTCATGTAAATGACTTTCGGTGGGTTGAGGTTGGGAGTACCATTTCCTGGCTTTTGGCCTTTGCAATCTGTAATTGTTCCTCGGCTCCCAATGTACGCTATATATGCGTGAGTATTTGTAGTAAGCGTTTAGCAAATATAACAAACAACCAGTTCTATAGATACTCCGTGTGCCGAGGTGTGTGTGTGTGAGTATGCAAATAGGCCAACACAATTGCTTATATTAGTGTCCACAGCCTTAGGAGGCTGCTGTTGTTGCCGCTGCTTGACTTGCCAATAATGCGCCGTGTGTTTGGCAGTGGTCGTGTGCTTGGCCTTTGGGATTAGCCAAAAGTCTGGGACAGGTGTAATTTGAAGTAGCCTTGATTCGAATCGATGCGATGCGAAGCGAAGGCACCGAAACCACTTAGGCTCCCAATCCAATTTGGTGTCCTGGAAATACTGAAAACAACAACCACGCCGGGCCTCATGTTTTATTCAGCAGAAAATCTGCACAGCAAACACATATCAAAATTTCATGTGTATACAAAACACTCTCACTGTACTTCCATTCGCCGGTGTTTATGAATTAAAAGTGTCCGCATGTCAGTGAAGGATCGCAGGATTTTCCGACTCACTTATGTTATTAATTAATAATTGAATTGCCTCTATAGCACAATGCTCCATGCAATTTTTTTGTACAATATTTTCCCCTCTACATTTTGGTTTTGCAATTGTTTGTCTGCCAATTAGTGAAGGGGGAAAAAATTATAAGCACTGCCAGGTAGTGGAAATTGTTTTCAGACATGCAAGATTAATTGCCAATTATCATTCGTCTATTTTCAATGCGTTTAATGAGGTGCAACCAGCAATTAACTTTGGCTGAATTCCTGGAAGGAACATATATATATATATCTGCTATTCAAAAACCACAGGAATTAGCGGGAGCAAATTTCAAGAATGTAAGGATTGCTTCTGAGAAATCTGTTGAATTCAGAAGAGCTTAAATTACAAGATAAAGCTGAGTTCTTGTTAATAAATCAGAATATAAATTTTAAAGTCATACCTTATCAAATGCTATATTTTGCATAAAATATTTAATAACTTGTTACAACCTTTTGCTTAGATTAATTATTATCTTAGGTCAAGTATTTAAAAAAGTTACTTTTTACATACTTCCATTGTTTCTCAAAAATTCTGTACATTACTTTCAATTAAAATCAAAAATTCTGTATCATGGCCAAAGTTCCTGCAAAGTTCAAGTGATGACTATAACTATATATACAAGTATATACCATAACGATAACCAGAATGCTGATGGGACACATGTTGCCTCTGCAGAACACAAATGTAAAACAACATACACAGTTTCCACACAATTTGGGAGGGGAAAATGTTCGAACTGAGGAAAATTCTGTTAACTTACAGAAGGGGCTCAAACATTTTCGAAGTCCCCCATTGAGGATTCGAAGTTATCCGCTGGAATCCACATTGGATTGACTGTTTCCTCACCACAAATGTGTCTCGGCGGTGACATGTTAATTCCAAGTGAAACTTATTACTACTTGGAGGTCTAACAACAGAGGCAGAAGCTGTCTCTTCCCTTTGATTTTAAATTCTACGTAAAAAGGCTTGTTCTTGGAAAATTGGTTTAGCTGGGAAATCTAATTTCTCAATTGAGGGCAAAGGGAAAAGAGAGCCCTTTAAAACGCCCAATGAAAACTCCAATAAATTTCAAATTAACACAGGACACAGGATGGGGGACACAAGGTGAACGAACAAAATCATTCCTTCCATGCAATTTATTGCTTTTGGGTCTGGGTTTTCCTCAAATATTTGTCACACACTCGCCCAGTCCCCAAAGAGGGGCAAAAAAGTGTTTTATAAACCTTCAATTGCTGTCAATTTATTGACAACATGTCGCCGCAACTTCCTCTCCACTCAAAACCTTTAGGCACCCAAAAAAAAAACCAAAAAAAAACCAGAAAAAAATCATAAAGAAAGAAAAGCATCGAGACAGGAGGTGGAAAATGGGGGCCAAAGACAAAAAGGCTATGACCGAAATTTGTTTGCCAGCCTCGGGGCAGAAAATATGACGAAGACGATTTTGGCCTGCCTTTATACTTTTATATTTTTCCATTGCTTCTGCTGCTGCTGTTGCCGTGTTTTATTTTTGTTTTTGTTCCGTGTTGTTTAAGCCTCTGTGTGAGAAATGTGAACAATTTACAATAGAAATTGCTGTGTGTGCATTTGGCTGACTCGTCGTATACGCAATCAGCGCACAATTGCTAAAAGCATCGAAGCTCCAACACCAAAACCAACCAGCGGAATCTTCAACTGAACAGGTGATACTGAATCTTTGGAATTAGAAATATATATATAGCGAATTAAAGGTACTCTTAAAGAGCTCGTACTATTAAAGGATAGAGAATATAAAATGGGAAGAATTGTAAATTTTAAACATACAAAATATATTTCAAATTGGAAAATGGTATACATATTTTGATTTAGTTTAACTTATATTAACAATCAAATAATAAATGTTATAAAAAAATGTACACAAAACGGTAAGCAAAGTATAGTTGACACATCAAAAATATAATTAAAATTGGAAAATTATGAACATTTCGTGTTTCAGATTCACAACTATTACAAATAATAAATTGTAATTTAAATAAATATTTTGGATAGTTAGTTATGATTTCTGTGAAAGCTCAGCATATTAATTTGAACTTTTTGGAATCTAAAAAAAGGCTTTTTATTTTTATTTAATATGTAGAATACAATATTACTTCAAATAATATAATAACTATGCTAATCGTGCTAAAGCTCTGATTTTTCCTTCTTACAAAAAAAGCTTGAAAAAAAATATATATAGATTAGGTAGTTAGGATTACAGTTAAAGTACAACATTTCAATTTCGGTTATAGTCCACACAACAATTTACAACTTTAAAATATTTCAATCATTTGGAAATTCAAAATAAAAGTTGAATTCTTTAAATATATAGAATATACAATTATTTTATAATACATAATAATTATTAGTTTGCTAAATCACTCCTGATTTTTTCCATGCTTCTATATATATACGTGTATATATAATTATATTAATCTGTATACCCTTTTTGATAGGGCATAAGAAAAAAGCAAAACAAATGTTATATTTTACATTTCAATTGTTTTTTATGATTGCGCCCCAAAAGTGCACACGTACAACGCTTGACAATTCTCAATGGTTGTCTCCGATGTTCCTTTTCTTTTTTTTTTTGGTTTTTCTCTGTTTTTCCGAATTGTTGTTGCTGTTGTTGTTGTTGTCAGCCGGTTGTCAATTTGGCTGGCGTTCGTGTAAATTGCACAGCAGCTGCTCGATTGACAATCCTTACCCATGTATTGGTGCGTACGTCAGAGTGTGTGTGTGTGTTATCAGCATTTCCCTTGATTTTATGGGGCATTGCGACGAAATTGAAAGTGAAAAATGCTTTTCAGGTGCTTAAGTGATGAAGTGCCAATTGCCTTTGCCTTTACCCCTGATTGCGCGTTCGAGTATTATTATTTTTTTTTTCTTTCGTATTTTTGTCCCTTTCCATATTGATTTCCTGTAAATTATTTTTTTTTCCTCGTTTCCTGTTTGTTTTTGGATGGTGAAATTTGCGTGCGTGCCATCCGAAAAGTAGGCAACAAAATTTTATAGCCGCCAGGATATGTGGCTTAGGCATGAAATGCATGGTAAGAGAATTGGTATTTATCGGGGAGTTCTTAAAGGTATCCATCGAAGTATCACGGCATCAGCATGGTCTGAAAATAAAGGGAGTTCGGTGTGGGTAAACGATATTTTATGCATTTAAAGCTGGGTAATTATGGGGTATTTAAAGAAGTGAAACTATCACTAACCATACTTTTATTTATACTGTTTATATATACTTAAAGCTTATATTGAATACTCTCTGCAATAATAATACACTCTAAATAATTAATAAATAATACAATAACTCTCAACAATTTTCCTGTACCTCCACCCAACACTTTTATCCTACAACATATTTCACTTATACCATTCAAATCAGCGGCTTAAAAAATGCAAATTAAACTGCAAACACTTTCCTGCATTTCCCGGCAACAACAGAAGAATATACATTATCCCAACCAGCAATCATAAGATATTGCAGCTGGTGAAAAGCAGGCCAACTCCCAAATGTACAGTTACGTCCTCAGAGCCAACTACTAAATTAAGGCAACCGGCCATAAAGCACCGTCCCACAAAAGATGAAGAAGCTCCCAAAGAATCGAGTGAAAGCGGAGGGAAAGCGTTGGAGGGAAAGCGAGGAAAAAGGCAGAGTGGCAACAAACAATTTTACAACTTTAGGCTCGCGCTTACATAAAAATAAATTTCTTATTTACATAAAGAAACTTTTAGGTTACCAACAACCGACAAACAACAAAATAAGAAAAGTCCAAAAAAATATTCCGAAATCAAAATAAAAACCGCAAGGAAAAAAATTCCTCCTCCTGCGAGTGCTGAGGTGGCAGCAAACATTAAGAGCAAGCAGCATTTGCATATTCCGTATATTTGGCTTTTGCCTTAATTTGTTTGCACATAAGTAAGCCCACACACACTCACGCATAAACATATATATATACATGGGAAGATTAAATATATATACATATACAATCTCAACTGAGTGGCTTTGCATGTTTAACAGCTCAGCAGGCAAAAGATACTCGAGAACTTAAACTGAATTTCAATGCAGTTGGGATCTAAGAAACTATATATTTAAAAAAAACTATATATTTTAAGCCAGGGAATTGTTTTATGAATAAATGTTCGACCCTTTAATGACAGTTTTTCTGTTTAATAGGAAATCATATAAAGAATTATCATAATATATGATTTATTTTGCCAAGTTCTTTTCAACCATAATATAATTTATAATTATTATAATTATAATAATTACTCATAATTTCCATCTAAACCTATTAAATAGTTAAATGCAAAACGATAAAAAAATGTTCCCTAAACTATAGTATGAATGTCAAACTATAAGTTTTTTAAATATATTGTGTATTTAAATCCATGGATTTAGCTTTTTAATAAAAGTTAAATGTTCCTATCACCTTTTCTGATTAATAAAAAAAAATATGAAGAATTATTGTAATATAATAAAATACTAATTATTTTACTAATCACATTTTCAAAAATTCGTATTAAATATCTTATTTAATTATCTTCTCTACCCCTTAAATAGTTTTCATCAAAACCCATCCAAAAATCGATCTTTAAGTATAGTATGAAACGAATCGAATACAGTATGAATTTCCCAACAATAATGGTTGGCCAAATTCACGCAGATCAAAAAATATTTGTTGGTAACCAAGCATTAGCGGTAACGATGCATTGCCGGGATGTATGAGTGAGTATCTGTGACTGCGGGAATTTGTATCTATGAGAGCCGCTGTCTATGTTTGTGCTCGCATTTGTTGATGCCTATTCCCTGGGCAGCATTTTTGCCCTATGCCGCTGCTGGTTTTGTTGATTTGCCTACGCTGCCAGACGCAGACAAAAGTATATTTAGAATTGGGATACGGATTGCGGGAGAAGGGGCCGAGAGGTGCTCTTTTTCACAGTCATTTGGGCATATAACAATCTTTCTTTCTTTTTTCTTTTTTTTTTGAGTTGGCTGCTCTCCTAGTGGCCATAAATATTCTGGCATTGTTTTGCTTTATTATTTTTATTGTTATTGTTATTCCCCTTCCCAACCGACCATACATCCCCCCTACACCCCCCTCCCTTCCTGAACTCTTCACAATTTATGTTGATTATTTTTATGGCGCGGTCGCTTGGTGGCCGTCGTCCGTCGTATCAAAAACAGGAAACTAAAGCCCGGCAATATGTCAATATATGGCATAGTCTCTGGCTGTTGTTTGTGTTTAACGTTTAACATGACAAATGGCCACGCCCCCTGGCTTAACGCTCCTGTTGTGTCAATGGAAGCCAATTTATGCCCATACATATTTAAAATGGCTAAACAGAAGACTCGGGGTATCCGATAAAAACATGGTTGGAAAAACGTATTTCCACATTTTTTTTTTCGGAAATACATTCGGAAAAGTGGGGAAAGTGGCCGAGTGAGAAAAACACTCGAGTGCAGTTTTTAATGTGCTACTGTGATTTGTTAGTTAATTTATTATGACGCAAATAAAAATAAATATTAAATGAAGAGAATTGATATCGGTTGGAAAAAAAAACAGACTATTAAATGGTGAATAAATAAAAGAGGGGTTTATTAGCTATTTGATAAGATATAAATAAGTTTTATTTAATTATTTATTAGTTCAATTAAAGTGCTCTCTTAAAAAAATATTTGTATTTTTCTATGAAGTTTCAAGAGCTTTAAAAGTTAACCATAAAACAAAATTAAATAATTTAAAAAAAAGGATTACAAATTTTTGAAATAAACTATAAAATATCATTGTATTGCTAATAAAATTTAGGTATTCTTCTAGCTTTGAATAAAATATAAAGAAGCGTTAATAATTTATTTTATGCAAAAGTACTCTCGTAAAAATATTTATACTATTTACTATTTTAATTGCAAGCTTAAATATAAAATGAAATACAATAACCATACAAAAATATCAAATAAACTATTACTTTGTATTGCAAATCAAATTGAAGTTATTTTCTATACTCTAGCGTTATTCCACTTGACTTCTTTAGCCCCCCCGAATCTTCCGAATTGCGTGAGTACAACCCACAATATAGGGCATAGACAGGATTCCGCAAGGATGACACATTAACAGGCATCCGCACCCAGTTTTGAGGTTAAACCCAACTGCCGCCGCCCCCCACAAATGCGTCCTCAAAGGGAATGTGGGTGATGGCATCACGGTTGCCTGCACACCAAGTTCCGTCTTAGCCAGGACTTTCAAAGTGGCTTAAGCAGCAGCTACCCCCTTTCTCCCTTCCCACTCAACCCACCCACTTAGACGCCCCCTTCTCCTTGAGACCTCAAAACGCGTTGGTTCCAGGATTCTGATGCTGATTCTTTGTGTTTATTTCTATTTTTTTTTTGGGTTGGATTTTTGCGTCTGCTATTTTAGTAGCTGGCTATTAATATTTTACTTTCTTCTAGCACGTTTTGTGCCCCGATGTTTGTTTGTTTGTTTGTTTGCTCGGCTGACGCCCTTTTATTGTTGTTGTTGTTGTTGTCAGTGTTGTCGTTGTCGTCGTCTTCGCTGCCATTAATACGCTTAACATGGGTAACATGATAAGCTAACAAGTGTGTTTGTCTAGGTTTTGACTTGATTTTGATGTGGTTTACTCTCCCCACTCGCTTTCTGCCATATTCCGAGGGCTTAGCCTTGGCATGGTTTCTTCCCAAGCGGTTTTCCAGCGGATTACCTTGATTTAGTTTTCATGTGTTGTGTGAACATAGTGATAGATATACATAAAATGAAGAAAAATAATTAATAGTTAAATGTAAATTTAAGAATTTAAAACAGAACTATTAAGAGCTACGTTTATGGTTTACTAAACATTTTTTTGCGAAATGAAAATCTGCCTGGAATACAATTTTCCATTTTATTATGTCCAAATTAAATGGTTACAATGCACCATTTCATTTGCAACTCCAAGCTAAATTAAATTTGTTTACCAACGTTTTTTTTTTTGGTGTGCGGTATTTTCAATTTCACTGTCCCGAAAAATTAATTGCAGTTCATTATATCCATTACAAATCTAACGACCGCACATGGAAAATCAATTAAAAGCTGCGTTAGACAAACAAAACATTTGAGTGGCCACCGCAAATCGTTTGCCGCAAAATTATAAAATACACCAGAAAACATTTCCAAAAACTCGTCCACCAAACAGCACACAAATCGATGGCGGAAGTCCGAGGGAGATCGTGTCAATATTGGGGATTATTGTAGGCTTACCAAGTGGTTGGGCATCCGCACCCAAATTAAATCAATTCTTAATGGAGGAAAAGTTAACAAAAGGAATAAAATATTACCAACTATATTTCATCTTCCATGAGGCGAAGACAGCAATAAAACATATAAATCTGTCATCAGATAATATTTCTATTATATAAATATATATAAGCAGTCGATTCGAATGTCAAAAGTCTTGTTCCAAGCAAGATTAAGGATTATTCCTTGGCGCAGACAGAAGGTAAACAAATTGAGTGCACTCCGAAATCACACAAGAAATAAATCGAAAATAAAATAAAAACTGCAGTCAAAGAACAAAAACAAATTGGCATTTGATGCGCGTTTCCCTCAACAACCTCTCATACACAACACAATCTTACAGATACCGACCTTGGCAGGGAATAAAAGTCAAAAAAGGATTCCTCACCAAATACATAAAATATTGAGTACAGATTGTAATGCAAATTGCATTCAACAAAAAACCAGGAGAGTGTTTTTTTATAACATTAAATTGTTTGTGCGGATAAAAATATTTACTTGACTTAACATCTTACAATAGAAAATCAAAAGTGGGAAATAAAAGTAAATACAATGAGACATCAAAAAATTGCATTACTTTATTAAATTTAATTCTAGTTAGTTTTAGTATTAACCAAAAATCACATCTAACATCAATAAACCAAATATGAGAAATACAAAAAAAAAATTTAATTCCCCTCATAAAGTTAAATGAACAGCCTTTAAAAATTTTATAGTGAAATCTCCGCTCTAATTTCAGTTGAGTTTGGAGTAC
>JAJJHY010003831.1:13819613-13853368 GCA_021224005.1 Drosophila setifemur | reverse complement strand
AACTTACACTCATTAATTAATTTTATTTTAAATGAAATTAAATCAATTTATTATCTAAAATCCCGGAAAGAAAAATCTTTCTTAGAGATTCTGAACTGAGAGAAATATTACCCAATATTTTACCCTACAAATTGGTTTAACTAAAAGATCATTTAAAATGTCGCTTACAAATGGCTTTACTCTCAATTCACACTCATTAATTCAGTTAAAAACGAAAACACTAAATATCAATTTATTATCTAAAACCCCGGAAATTATTTCCCAGCCGGATATCCTTGGCCAAAAGCAATTCGCTATCAATGCAAAAGCTCCTATGCACATTTAACAAACATCATAAAACACGATTTTTTATTGCTTTCTAAATAGCAATTTAAATTCAAATTCAAATATTATGAAATCAATAAAGCCAATTTCGGGAGGAGGGAGGGGAAAGAGAATATCCGCGGACAAAAATCATCAATTTAAATGCAACAAACCGACAAATATCTAATTTATTTACTAACCCAAATAGTTTGCACTTTTTGCTATCATCATTCTCCAAGCGATTTTCCCAATTTCCCAAAATAAAGGGGAAAAGAAAATTGTGCATAAATTAAATGGAGAGCCAAGGGCAAAAGAAGTATCCGAGTTGGGTGATTAAGTGTGGCAAGAGCAGATAAAAACATTGATCGACTGTAATGATTGAATTGCATTCAATGTTTTTCCGCTCAATCGGGCGGAAAACAATTTTCACATTTATGAGAACAACAAAAAAATGCAACGGGAAATGCAAAATTTAAACAGGGGTCACGTATATAATTTGTTTATTGTTTTTTTTTCGCTGGTTCATTTGCAGTTTTCCGCGTTTTTTTTTTACAGGCAATTTACATAATACAAATTGCAATTATCATTAATGCGCTTAAGTTGGGTCTTTGGCTGCTCAATTTAAATGTTCTAATTGATTTTCTCGACTTTTTGCCATGCTGTCAAATTTTTCAAATTGAAATGGTTTAGTTTTGTCATGTATAAGGTTTTTGGGTTTAATAAAGTAATTACCTCGAAAAATAGTTAATTAGCGATCCCAGTTATGTGCTTCGAACGCAAAAATAATACAAGCAATACCCAAATAAATATAGAAACCTATAAACAGCAGCATTTTGATCAATTATAATTTTGTTGAGAAAACTCTGCCTCTGCCAACTTGGATGTCACGACTTTTGAACTTTTAAATTTAATTAATAAATTATCGATAACTTTTTAATTGAAATAAATATCAGATGATCTTTGACTTTCTTAATGCAACGAATCAAAATCAAATATAACTTATTTAGTTTCTTAATTCTTCAAATTCATTGAGCTTTAAACAAAGTTACTTCCCAAATAATTTGCCCTAGTTCAGAGGGCCGTGTTTATTCTCTTAGCAATTTCAACTGGCCAAATGAAACTTTGTATTCGGCTACATTTACAATTTTAATAGTATTTCAATTTTTCATTGAATTTGTATGACTTTTCACCATCCCCATCCCCTTCATTCCCTCCCTCCTAGGTCTAACTTTTTGACGAACAACTCTCCGGATGCGATGGCAGGACGATGGCAGGACGATGGATGCCGTCAGCCTGGTCGCATAAATATTTTAGATTCTGCCACGCCAGAATTTGTTTCAGAGCCCGAGACTTGGGTGGAGGAGGAGGTGCCACAGGAGGAGCGGGAGCAGGAGCCGGAGCAGGAGCAGATGCATTTTTCGAGAGCCTACGTACGGAGCCAAGCTGTTCATCCAACTGCTGCTGGATTGTTTGCCGTGTCGCTTCTGCCTAGTTGGCCAAAACTTGCCAGTTGCCAATGTTGAACGTTGAATGTTGGATGTTGGATGTTGACGCCGCTGTTGCAACCCATCTGCGGTGGCCAAAAAGGAGAGCAGGGAGCCAAGATTTGGGAGCTGGTTAAAATATATGCAGGCTGCGACACAGAAACAGAAACTAAGTTATATGGTAATTTAAAAAATGAAAACAAATCTTTCAATGACATTTAATTATTTTCCACATTTTTGGTATTTAATTTTATTTTGGATCTCTTCTGATAAAATTCAACTATATATGACAAACTAAAAAGGTTCCCTTTACCTTTTAATTCTTTTCCACGTTTTAAATTATTTATTTTAATATAATAACCAATTTAAAAAATAAAAAGAATCTTTAAATATTAAGGTTCTTTGTATCTTTTAATTATTTTTCCCAATTTTTCAATATTAATTTTATTTTTGATCTTTTATAATAAAATTCAACTAATAATGACAAACTTTTAAGGTTCTCCATACCTTTTAATTCATTTCCACATTTTAAAATATTTATTTAAATTTTGAACTGAACATTGTAAACTAATTCTAATACAATTTCCCCCAGTGTACCGCCGCCGTGTCCTTATAAATTGTTATTGTAGATGACACTGCTCGCCTGCAACATGATTGGGGTCCTGGGTATTAATTTGTTGCCTGCACCAAAAGTGCTTAATGAATATTTTAATTACGAAAGGAGCCCAGGCAGCTCGGCAAAACGGATGTGCCCAGGATGCAGCGACCCAATGCGGTGGATCAGATGTGAAGAGCCATGCAGGGGTCTTGGGGTCCTGCCAAAGGACATTGAGAGGCAATATGTGCAGACTAATGACACACAAAAGCACGCGTTCGCTACGACACTTGCGATTAATGGCTTTAATGGATAAATAATTCTATATATATGGGAAATATAATGTACAAGATTGGGGATGTACTTGGAAAATCTAAAAGCTTAAGAGTAAACCCAATTAAGGCATTCCTTATAATAATTTAATAACTTTTATAAATGTTAGAGGGTATAAAATAGTAGTAAATAATTTTTATTTAAAATTAAAAATGTCTTAGGATAAACCCTTCTTTAATATATTTTAGTTTTAGTATAGTATATAAAGGAAATGTTAGTTGGAATTAATAAAATTTCACGGACATTTGTTTGGCTCAACGATGAAATCAGAAACTAAAGTTCCTAAAGTTGGTCGAAAATTGCGCAAAGTTCAAGTTGAGTGGAAAACTCATTTGTATAATGCACACGCTCTGCTGTAACCCCCCTTCTCCCCGCCCCTGTGCGACCAGATTTTCCTCAGATTTTGTGTGTGTATGGGTGTGTGTGTGTGTGGGGGAGTATCTCATCTGCATATGCAGCGATGGAAGCGATGAAAACTATGACTCGAAAATGTGACCCGCACTCGGTGGCACAAAATGGGATGCGTAGTTTGGTGCAAAAAAAGGATAGCAAAAATGGGAGGGGGGAGGGGCAAGGGGTCCTGGCAAGCAAAGGAGCATGGCCTGGCCTTGGGCGACATTTAGCACTCGCCACGTAGCCCGGCCACGCCCACCTCCTGCTCCTCTTCCCAACCCGAAAACTTGGCCTGGAACATGGCGGAGCTTAACTGTGACACATTTTGCACATAATTTTCAACACCTAAATCCGCAAGTTAGTGCCAACCATCAGATTTTGCACACGTTAACGCAAACATAAAGCGTCGGATTTGGATTTTCGACTGTGCCAGAGAAAGGAGTAGAAAAAAAAAAAACAGAGCGGAGGAGCAGCTGGACCCACCAGCTTGGTGTGCATTTTAAAGCAACCAAGACGTGGCCGGTCACGAATAAAAAATGGACCATGAAATGCACAACTTTGTGAATGCAAGAACAAAGAAAGGATCTGGAGGATCTGGAGGGGTGGAGGGAGGAGGTGGGGTGTCAATTTTGACCCACAGCGGTTTTAGCCGTAAAATTTCATGTCTACATATTCAAAAGTTTCCACCAGACAGGACGAGTGGTTCGGAAAGTCGGAGAGAAGGAGCTGAAAGGAGCTGAAAGGAGCTCATAAAAGTCCCAAGCCTTTTGGCATTTGAGTGAAGGACTCAAAAAGTGGCTGGCAGAAGTCAAATGAAGTGTGAAATTTAATTAAAAAAAAAATAATATATACATAAGAATTAACAAAACATAATTTTAACATATGTTTCTCAAAAATATGTAAATTCAAATATATACAAAAATAATTGTAAGATGAATGCATCGCAAATTCAATTCCATTTAAAAGTAAAGATAAAGTTTCATCCCCCTTATTTGTATTATCTTATAATATATCCAATTTTACTCTTAAATTAAAACCAGACAATTTACAAAGAAGATTTAGAGCAAGTCCTAAATAATTTCCATTTGGAATTATAATATGCACCTGTTCCTTAAAGTGCACTTGCCGACACATGTGAAATAATTCTAAATAAATCTGGAATTTTTGTGTTACACATTATACATTTTGTGTTCACATTATTTCTGCCACACCCCAGACCCCCCTTCCGCAGCCCCTGCACATATTATGATTTATCAACATGGGAACCCAGGGCCCGGCAAATGTTGAACACATCTGGCTAAATGATTTACATATCAAGCCGACCGTCAACTCGAATGTTGTTCCTCTTGTTGCTCCTGGAGTTGTTGACCGTCCATCAAGTGACGTGGCTTGTTTGTTTAAAGCAAAAGTTTACATGCCACAAAAGTGGAGATGCAGCAGGAGAAGGAGCGAAGGAGATGGAGCTGGAGAGAGGACATCCTGGATGGGAGATGGGTCCTCCGGCAACTTGAAGCGGAAATTAATAAAAACAAGCTGGATAAAATAACATAAAAATACAAAGGAAAATTAATATGCAACATTGTGATGTATGTGTGTGTATGTGGCATATGTTCCATGTAAATGCAAATGAGGAAAGGTTCCAAAAAAAAATATATATTATTCTTTGGGTTGAGCTATTTTAATTTGTGGATTCTCCTGGGAAACTCTTTTTCAATAGCAAAATAATTGGCACATTATTTTGGGTTACGAATATAAAAATATCAAATTTGAAGCTATTTTAAATAATATTTATTTACTTTAAATAAAGCAGAATTTGTTTCAAAGGTTCTACCAAATAAATCTATCTAAGTAATAATCTTATATTTCCTAATCAATCGCATTTCGTGATTTTGCATGAGTTTGTCAATAAAGCCGACTTTGCGTCCACAATATTTTGCCAACCAATTGCCGCCCCCCAAAGGACACTTTTCCACCAACTCCAAGCTGTTCCTATATATATATATGTATATAGAAAAGGCTCTTGGAATACAAGCTACCAACCTCCAACCTTCCGCATTGAACTCAACCTCTGACCCAGGACAAAATGGGTCGAGTTTGGGCTGGGATCGGTTGGCACAAAGATAAAATGCCCCCGAGGAATCAGAGGCAACAGTTTGTAAAAGTTTTCAATAAGCTTTCGGTACATCGAAGCAGTTTTGTGGATGCGCAGCGGAAATGCATAAACATTTATAAGAATTTCCTTTGAAAACATGTTAAACATAATTTCATGCCGGCAAAGTTCAAAGCAACAGGACACGAGAAGCTGGCGAGGATGGCAGGGATGTAACATGTAACAAGTGAAATCAATTTGAGTTACTTGAGAGCGAATATCCTGTTTTGCGGGGACAAGTTAACTTGATTCGTTTAATGCGAAATTCGAAGGGAAAGTTGGTCATAGAAAAAGTTCAGCATCGGTCAAGTGTTATGCGGAAATGAGTATTTGCTCTAACGAGGAGATATGGAAATTTACAAAATGGGGAAATAAAGAAATACAAAAATATTTACTCTTAATTAATAATAAATCAATAAAAGTTTAAGATGTAAAAATCGATTGGGTTTCTCCATTTAAATATGTTTGTTCTAAAAAATTAATTGAAAGATACATTTCCGAATTTGCCAACATTCAGTTTATTTTATTATTAAGTTGTACTTCGAAAAGTGCAATAATTTTCCACCACTTAAAGATAATTTGTTAGCATTTATTCAACCGCCACTCCCAGTGAGCTCCAGTCCCTCAATGGGCTCATCCCCCGGAGGATTTTCCGTGACTAATGTCACCATAACTCAATGGGAACCTATTGAATCACAGCAAATTAACATGCATACACATCGGGGCGATACGATGCGATGCGATGCGATGGCAATGGTGATGTTCAAATGTAGAGCCCACAAGGACACATGTCGCCCCATGGCGTTGCCGAACAACCAGCCCCCTCCCCCTCCCCCTCAAATCCCTTTCCCCAGGACACTGAACAGGACTCTTGTGCCGTTTGGCATACAAAATAAGCACAGGCAAATTCGATAACAAATGGTTCGGAATCTAAACAACAACAATGCACACGGATAGATATATATATAATATATTTATAAAGAAAGGAGGAGGAAAGAAAAAAAAGCGAAGGACGCTGCTGAATTTAGGAACAAATGACATATTGTCAGGGGCACAACAGCAAACCAACAGAAACAGAAGCAGAAACAGAGAAATGAGAACGAGAGACGACATATGGTTAGTCCGCTATTTGTTTTTGTTTAACGTAAATATAAAATTTATTATCCAGCGGAGCGCATAAATTAGCCAGAAGCAGACGCAAATTGAGACCAGAGCCCATCCCCATCCTCATCCTCATCCTCCCACGGAGATCAGCTTGATGATGATAACAAATGAAATCAAATGAGTGGAATGTTGGATATGGCAATCACATAGAACCAAAAATAAAAGATGAGGAGGGGGAGGGGGAGGGGAAGGATGCTGGGCAATCCTGAATCAAGCATCATCAATTATGGCGAGTTCAATTTGTGACTTCACAATTGAATAAATTAACCACGTATATGTGCTTCTTAATTTAGCAAGCCATTAAAAAAGCTTTTTGCTACCAGCAGAAAATAATATGACATGTGAAAGGTACAAACAGTGTAGTTCAAAAGAAACTAGAGCATATAAAATGGGTAGAATGTATATTGTGAATATATTTATGAGTTCTTGAATCAATTTAAGTTTTAAAATTGTAAAAAAAAAGGTTACAGAAATATTTT
The DNA here is from genome assembly GCA_021224005.1 of Drosophila setifemur. Lineage (NCBI taxonomy): Eukaryota > Metazoa > Arthropoda > Insecta > Diptera > Drosophilidae > Drosophila > Drosophila setifemur. The sequence continues at coordinate 13,846,468 of JAJJHY010003831.1, read as the reverse complement.
TAGTTTTAAAATTGTAAAAAAAAAGGTAAAATATACTTATAATAGTTAAATAGCTCTATACAAAATTACTTGATATTCTTGTTCTATGCCTTCTTACATTTTTTGTTAAACTAAAACTATTTGTGGAAGTGAAACAATTCTAAACCAAATCACATAATATTTTTTGTATGTTTAACTTACAATATATTATAATTATTGTTTAATTGCAGATTTTGTCTGACAATTTTTCTTATTAAACTGGATTTGCTTATACTTTTAAAGCTTAGACCGATTTCAGAAAGAAGGTATATCTATACATACATAAAAATTTAAAAAAGGAAGGAAAGAAAGATTGTATAAATTTGATAGAACAAATTATTAGATTATACGTTTATTATGGTAAAAAAAGCTTAAACAATATTTGTAGTAGTGAAATAATTCTAAACAAAATCACTTGATATTATTTGTTTGTCTTATATTCCATATCTTATAATTCTTGTTAAAATGTCAGACTTTAAGAATTTCCCAGAAATTGTATCTCATTAAATTGGACTAATCTACACCCCTAAGAAACTTAGACAGATATCACTCATCAGCCGCAATAAGTATCCGATTTCGGATCCAAAATGGACCCCGGAGCCTTGTCACAGCCTTACTACATTACATTATTACATTAAGTTCGCACTTAAGCGTAAACTGGTTAATTAGTTGTTAGTGTTGGCCTTGACGTGCACAAGTGCTAATTTTCCCATAACAAATGCACACTCTCTTACGGTTAATTAACACGTTTTCACAGTTTCGCCGGGGATCTGCTCGGTCTTTGGGAAAACCGCAAAAAGGAGCGCAAACAGCATGCATCCTGGAGGCAGAATGGCTTTCGATGTGTTCCGGCCATAACTTTTGCTGGGCAAAGTCGCTGTTGCCAAGGCTAAGGACTCTCTCTTCTATATGCAAAATCCGAAAGTCCAAAGCCAAAGGGAAAAGGGAAAAGCAGAATGCGAACGAGAAGTGAAACGAAAGAAAAGCGCTGCAAATTCAACAACAAAATCCATGGAAACATGACCAGCAGGCAGCGGTAACGAAAAGTTTTCGGGCCAAGCCCTAACGAAACTTTCAAGATTCACAACTGCAACTCTTGCTGCCTGCTTTCACCAAACAGACACACACACACACACACAGGCATAATCCCGCTCACACAGATACGCCCTTAGGCAGTCAGAAAAAAATCATCCGAATATCATTTAATTTGCCATAACACAAAGGGTAAATATATAAATATATTTCGACTTCAAACATTGTTTTCATAATTTATGTGAAATTTAATTAAAAAATATATTAAAGTTATGAAATATAATTTAAGACCAGAAAGGATTCTCTTTAAATAATACAAAATGCATAAAAATATATCAAATTAAATTCATTAATTTGAGGAAGAGATTTTATACCTTCTATACTTCTATAAAATCAAATATTAATATTCCAAAAACTAAAATTATTTCCAAATTCCAAGACATTAATTTTCTGAGTGCATTTGAGCCATTGGGCACATCCTGCATATCCTGCCTGTTTACCAAATGAGTTTTGTGCTAGTTTGTTTAATGCCCTGGGCCTCCAAATTTATGAGCGGAGGCAAGGAGGATGCAGTGCAGTGCGGCCAGGGAAAAGGAAAAGGATAAGTCGGCCGATGTGCATCTATCCGGACACTTCTCGGTGTAATGGACAGATAACTGTTGCCTAATTGTTCTGACATCTATGTATCTGCATATATATAAGACGGGGGCGGGTGACACAACACAATGCAAGCCATAAAAGTTACTTGGCCATTTAATTTATTCCCGATTCAACTAGTTCCATTTGATTTTGTACTTTCTGCATATATATATATTTGGATGGCTCAACGGATTTCTAAAGTTTAATTGGATGCTGACCTGGAGGAGGTGCGAAATAGTCATGTGCGAAAAAGGAAAGTTTTAATTAAGTTAAAAGCAGGGAGATTAGATATTCTGAGGAGCCTCAATTTACGATTTCAAACTAAAACCAACTGAGATTCTATATTAAATTTCCATAGTCAAACTTCGAAATGAAATGCAGGGCAATTTAATTAGCGCGATCAACTAAATCTAAATTGTCACTCCTGCTGCACTAATTTGTGGTGCCCAAATTAAATATTTTTGGTGCGAAACATCCGAGTGCACCTGTTGCCGGGGCAACCTGGTTTCCCCCCTTTTTGGCTGGTCAGCAGCGAAAATATTTCTGCACATGCCGGGCATAAATTCCGTTTCATTTAGCTGTTAATTCAATTTTATTTGTCACATTCTGCCTGCCCCCGGGGCGGCGGTGGCGATGCGATGCAAATATTGAATGCCGCACGTAAATTAACCCAGAAACGTTTTCGTGCATGAAATACCGAAAATTTAACTAAAATTATGCACCTTTGTGCTGGTGGCGTGGTGAGGTCCCCTCAGACACAAGGAAAAAGGCCACCGAAATGAGCGGCCTTTTCAATGGGACTTTTCCAACTCTGGGACTCTCCACCCGCCGCCCCCCCTCCCCCCCTTTCGCGCGGGAATGCAGAAAACGCTGATTGCAGCGTGTTTTCCCCTCTTTTCCATTTCCATTTCCACATTTCCCATTTCCCAGCGAACGTGACTGAGTTTACACGCAAATAAATACAAAACTCGGTAAGAGCAGCTATTGCCGCAAAATAAAAATACACAAAAACAACAACAACAACAGCGACAACAACAAATTCCCAGCTCTATGGGGTTAAGCATCTGAACGGAGAAAGTTTCCGAAAAAGAATTCAAAGAAGACGCACAAGAAGTGCTCGAAATACAAATATGAAATGCCGAAACAAAAATACAATTTATTTGCAAGCCCAACGCAAAAATACAAACGAAAATTTTTGATAAAATGTAAAAACTGAATAGTCGATGTTTTTAATACCCTTAAAAATAATTTATATATTTTTTTATGCGTACTTAAACCTGTTTGCTAGTTTAATAAACTAATTTTGGATGTTATAGTTATTTGTCACAGTAAGCCTTGTAATATCTTTATAAATTTTAAGATTTATTTGCGTGGTAATAATTTCCTTTTGGGCAGATGCGAATAAAATTAGAATACTCTGCATTAAACTTTATAAACAAAAAAAATTATATATTTATTTGTGAGGTATTATTTTATTAAGCAGATGGGAATTAATTCCTGTTTTATTTTTATTTTTATTAATTATTTTTTTTTTTTTGGCGAAATTTGTCTTAATCTTTATAAGTTGTAAGTGTTATTATATAAACAAACTATATAGATCCCAATAAAATCTATAGCACCGATTAAATCACATTAGAATATAACGACTATCCTCGATCTAAAACACAGGTGCTTTAGAGATATGAAAATGTTTTGTTCTGACCAAAATTCCGCTTCCCTCTGCCACGTCACAAATATAGAAAAATATATATATTTTTTTTTTTTTTTTTTTTATCAAAAAACTTTATCACACGGCTGGAGAGCAGGGATAGCGACAACAGCGGCCGCCAGGTGGCGCTAGTCAGCGAGCGGCAAAACGGAACCGGAAACGCCGTTGACAGCAAAGCCTCGCTCGCAAAGAAATACAAAAAAAAAATATAGCAAAAAAAAAAATAAGGGGACACAGCTGCCATCGCGTTATCTGCATTTTGTTGACTCTCCCTGCCTCAGAGTCTCCCTCCCCCTTCTCCTCACCCGGCGCATTATGCATGAAATATTCTCTATATTTCGCTGTTTTTGCTATTCGGTAACTTGAGGGATCAAGGTGCGATAAGTCGGGATTGTTGCATAATGCAGGCGAGGCTTCAGGTGCTCGATGATGAAGATTCCATATTGGAGCTAACGAATCGAGGCAAATTCGAAGGGGGATTGGAGAAAAACCAAATATATTGAAAGGCTTACCAGGGTGGAGGGGGAAGAGGTGGGTTTTATATTGTTTCTACTTTAGTTATGATGCTTAAACAATAAAATACTCTTTCAATGTAAGCGTATTATTTTTGCTTGTATTAAAAGTTAAACATTTTCTCTTACCCCTAGTTCACCCATTTCTCTCCCTCACCAAAACATTATTAAAAACCCAGAAAAAAAAGGTTTCCCTTCAAAGACTTCTCGGTAAGTAGAAGGAACCATTGAAAGTTATTGAAGTGAATTGCTTAACCCCTTTCGCTGTGGCCATTCAAATGGGAACTCGGGTCATTGAGTGTCAATGAAGGAGGAGTCCAAGTCAAAGGCAAAGCTCAGTTTTGAAGTCAAAAGTCCGGAATTAGTGCAGGCTGATTAATCACATTCGAAGCGCTTACAATTATGGCCAGGATTGGGGAGGATTGAGAATTCTCGTGAGGGAGGGAGGGAGGAGATGCATGCAAATGTCACATTAGCCTTATACTTTAATTAATTTCTAATCCCGGCTCATTGAAGGCGACTGCAATTAGATGGCCCCGCTGCTGATGGCCGATGGCCGATGCTTGTCGTCTGGCTGGGATTACAGGGATAATACAATTTGCCCCGAACATTTGTAAAACATTGCTGTCCTCTCACGCACACAAATGGGCAGGGAATCCGATGGATATCATTTGCAGATATCAGTGTGAATTTTGGATTTGCCAACCATCAACTACTAATTAGGCATCCGCAATGTAATCGTCAATTCCAAGTTCGGGAAGGCATGGAACTGAGATGATAATTAAACAGAATCGGGGTGGGGATTATCCAATGCATATATGTACATACATATACATATCTCAAATCGCCCAAAACCACAAGCTTTGAACTTTAAATGTAATGAACTATTTGGGTAAATAACTAATCCAAATTTGCGGTCGGAATAATAGTTTAAGGGCCTAATAAATGCGGGCTCTTGGTCCGCCGCCGATTTGCATTGTTCTAATTATAATTTTAAATTTATTGTATAGCTTCAGGTTAAGGAAATTAATTGAATTTAAACTTAACAAGTTCAGTGATAAATCTTTAAAAAAATTTGGAAAATAATCAAACTTAGTCGAGTCCCTAAAATTAAATAGGTATAATTTTGTTTTAAGCAAAATTCGTTGAAGTTTTTTTTTGATATTTTTAAAATGTTTCAAATGTTTCAAACACAAAAACGAATTCAACAAATAGGAAAACACATTCCTGCCCACCTGCATCAATTTTGTAAGCAACGATTTTCACTTAACCAATCGAGAAGCCATTCAGATATGTACCAACCTACCTTTCCCTTTGGCCAAATTTCCCAAATCCAGCCTTAGAAATTGTCATCTTAGATATAATAAATTATTTATTGCCAGAGGCCGGGAGCAAGGCAATTGAGGAATGGATAGAGTTGGAAATCAGAAATACTGCCTGGCTAAAATGTGCAAAATGTGTTAACAAATTGCCACGCCCACCGACTCGAAGAAGCTCTTTGATTTGTGCGGGTGTGTGAGGAGTAATTTATCTGCCACAGAAGTTGAGTGCCACGCCTCCTCCTAGACGCACCGCTGCCGCCCTGCTTCTAGGGGCACTTTACACTCAAATTGTGTTAATTTGCATATTGGAAACTTTTGCCTAATTGAACATAATGCCACTTAATTAAAGTTAAGACAAGTTTTTGACGGTAAAATGGTTTAAGCCCGCCAGGCGACAGGCGGGGGGCGGTGGGCGGTGGGCGGGGGGCGTGGCCGAACGTCTTGGCAAGTAAAAGTATGGCCAACATTTATGGCAGTTTGTTGTTGAAATTTACGGCAATTAGTTTAATATGAGCAGATTATGAGGGACCCAGAACCCAGAGCGTAACCAAAAATCCTTTCGGCTCTGGGAAATTAATTTTTGGGGGCATCCCCAAATAAACACGTACACATTCGCACACACACACAGACAGACACACACACACACAGACAAACGAAAAACAATTAGCACTCGGGAGTCCAGGACTTAAATGTTTAATGGTCCTTTTGTTGTGTGGGTTTCGGGTGGCTTGGCTAAAAATTAGTTTTCGCTATTAAATATAACATCTAAGTGCTAAAAGGCAATTGAGCCATAAATTAGAAACACATTTTAAAATGTCATAATAAACATCGTTTTGAAATTAAATTAAATGATTTGGAAAATGTTTATGGAAATGACAAATTGTTTGACTAACACTTATTTAGACGTTAAAAATAAATGAAAAATAAAATTCGGATAATATAAATAATTGAAAATTTAATTGTGATATAAAAAGCGCATTGAAAACATCAAATAATTAAATCATTAAATTAGAAGTTATAATTGACAACTTGTAAAGTAATAAAATTTAAAAAAAAAAAACTTATATCTTATAATACCAATTACACATTTTTAAAGTTTATATTTAGATAAATTTATAATTTCTTGAAATATTTCTAAAAAAATATTAAAATTCACTTTTGAAGAAAATTTTGAATTTTTGACATAAATAAAAACCATATCTACACGTATTCTACATGAAGCATAGTCAAGACACAAACCAGTTTCAGCTGCTCTGTATATTTAGTATTTTTTCCATATGAATTTTGAGAGTATTTTCTATCAGATCCCACTTAAATATTGCCTCAATATTTTAAAAACCACATTGCCTTTATTTACGAATTGCTGTTTTATTTGTTAGCTTGTAATCTAATAATCCTCCACGATCAATGCCGTTCCAGCTAGGAGAATCTGTTCAGACGACCCCGAAACATTATCCACATTCAGGTGGCAGATCAATTTGTCCCGACTGCTGCGCGAATATAGAGGCAACTTGGGATTGGATTCGGTTTTCTGCATGGGATACAAGGAGTTCTTTCCATATTTAGTGGAACTCGCACAAATGACCTCCTCCTTTATTTTGTAGGTAATGTAGAAGGGATTCGATTTGTCCTGCCCGCTTTTGGCGCCATCGATCTGAAATAAATAATCAAAATAACAATTTTAAACAAGGAACACAACTTCAAAATGTTTTTAATATAATGCACTTAAATTATTTTTTACTGATATATATATAAAAAACAAATATTAATGTCAATTAATTAAACACAAAAATACTGCACTGAAATGTTAACCCTTCATTCGGTATTTTTCCGCCACCATAACGCTTTCTTTTCGGTTGCCCCGCTTTGGATGGTCACACTGTGCAGGAATGTCAATCAAATGAAAACAAGAAAAAAGAAGCGGCGTGAAAAACTTAAAACGAATCAATTCCGGACTTTTACTTCGATGCGGTGAGCGGAAACGGAGGACCGGAAACAGGAAGCACAGGACAAGCGATCGAAGGAAGACGGCGACGGCAAGCGGCAAGCTGGAGACGCACTTTATGGCCAAAATGGGGAAGGTAAGAAGGAAGGAAGGAGGAGAAAGACACAAAGACAGACGCCCAGAAGCCGCAGAGCAGGATGTGGAACGAAGGGGGTGGTGCTGGGCAAGGGGGTGGGAGGAAGGAGCTTCCTCCAGAGGATTCACAAGCTTGAAAGTATCTTGAATTTCACAGATCATTCGGTACCTCTCAAATGCATAGGATTGCATCTGCAGATCCTTCTAATATGATATGTTATATAGCATTTAAAATAGGGAAGATTTAGGAAGTCAGGTATGTCTTTTGATTAGTTTTAGTATATCTTTTGGAGCTTAAAGTAATTTGTATCTTTTCATTGAATACCAGTTGTAAGTAGTAAATTAATGTTAAATTATGAATTATCTAATAGCGATTTGTATTTTTCATTTAAGGCTCATTTAATTTGAATACTAAAAATCAACAATTAAAATGTATTTAGATTGATTATTCATATCTCAGTTACTAAAGATAAGGTTGAACTTTTTTTATAATCTTTATGATCCACTTAAAGCCCTATAAAACATTTGAAATGATTGTATTTATGAGATACTTAAAGAAAAATTTATTATGAGCAAAATGAACCATTAAATGGAATTCAACAACAAAAAGTTAAGATCCTCTGAAAACTAATAATTAAATATGTTTTAAAACTGATCAAAATACAAAACATATCTGTGAAGATTATAATAGTTTGATCTTTTAAGATCAAAAACATAAAATTATTTTTATCTCTTTTCTTAGAAAGTAAATCCCCTATTAAAGATTCAATAATTTAAAACTCACCTTCAGTGGCGCCAGCTTGAGAATCACATTTGACCCAGTCTCCGAAGAATTGTCAAGACCCGAATTACTCAGCTCCAGACGTTCGGAGGAGACTCCCAGCTTCCGAGATTGAAGCAACTTCAGGCAGGCCAAAAGATTCTCACAGTTGAAGACCTGAATCAGATTGATTTCCTCGCCGAATTCCAGATGCACTTGCTCACGGAATCTCTGTTCGGCAGCCTGGGCTCGCACGATTAGGGCTCTCAAAAAGTCCACAGCACTGGAGCTGCCGGGTCCACACCAAAGCTTCAACCAGGTGGCGGGGATCTACAGAGGAGATTGCATTGAAATTATATTCCATATTAAAGTTTAATTCATTCCCAGAGAGGATTCTCCTATAAATGCTCACCTGCTGCTCGGCCAGGGATCTGAGAGTGCTGTCATCCACCTCCTGCGCGTCCTTGAGCCAGGCATGCATCTGGGATAGGGTCTGGTGGACTGTGCTGTACAATTCCCCTCCCAGCTTAAGTTCAGCCAGGACAAAGAGTGCCCAAGGGGAGTCGCCGGGTTCCGTTGTAGCCTCCTTTATGGTCTGAACTATGGTGCAGGATCCTGCTAGTTTTCTCCAGAGATTCAGCAAGGGTTTGATTTGATGCTCCAGCTTCTGTCGCTCGTTTAGGTTATCACCTCCACCATCCTTAACCGCCCCAGATTCCTTCTCCGATCCTCTGCCGTAGTGTAAGCTCCGCAGTTCCCTGATCACTCCCTTGGCCTGCTCGATTTCCCTCTGCTGCTGGGCCTGATTGGCCAAACCATACATGCTGGGCTCATCCAGAGCAGGGAGCTTTTCCAAAGCAGTGTAATAATCCTGAATCTGGTTACTTGTGGGTATGGATAGGGAGAGTCCAAGAGGCGACCACCGATTGCTCAGGACATCAGCAGTGCAGAACTGATTCAGATAACTCCGGAGTATCTCCAGATCCCTTTCGTTGTTTATCCTCCCGCCATAGGCCAGCGCTTCGCTGAGCCGCTGCAACAACAACCAGTCGCATTTCCCGGTGTTCAACTGCTGGTCTATCCACTTTACGATGCCCAAGGCAGCCTTGAGATCCGCCTCCCCGAACTCGTAGTACTTCGACCAGCCCTGGGGTATGAACTGTCGCCTCTGCTGGAGCACTGCGGTAAGGATGAAGTAAACCAGTCGCATCTTGAGGCTCTTGGGCTGGCTCTTCACACTCTGATCCTGTTCGGCGGCGTAGTTTTGCAGCAAGCGCATCACAATCTGCTTGAGTCCTTTGGGCTGTTCGTAGCGCACTTTCAGACACTTAAATACAGCAGACTCCGGGAATCCTTCGGTGGTTTCGCAGAGCAACCACAATCGGAACTCCTTGGATTTCTGTATTTCGGATAGCTCCCTCTCCATTTGGGTTAGAAACTCCGGGACCAAGTGGACATTCTTTACACACAACCAATGACCATCCGAGGCAGCCTGCCGCATTTCCGCCAGGACTCTCTTCTCAGAACCCCTTCCAATGGCCATTTCCCTGTACTTTTGATTGCCCCACTTCTTGAGCTCCGTGGTGGGATCATTTTCCGCCTTGCTGATCATCAAAATGGGGCGATCGCAGCTGCTCTGCTGCAGCAATTGCTCCACGGAAGGTTGGGTAGATGCATCCGGGGAGATGCCCAGGAGATCGCTGCTCACCTTTCGCAGTTGCTGCAGCATCAAGTCGGGCCGAAAGATCTGAGCAATCAGGACCCGCTGGAAACTGGAGCCTAGAGCAGCTGTAAGTTTAAATAAATTAAGTTTATTCCAAGGGAAGTATAATAATCAAATTGAAATCCAACTTACGCAGCACATCATCGGCTTGAGCCTCGATGAATCCCCGCCAGATGTAGTCCTTGTCCAGCTGGAGTTTGCTCCGTAAATCCGGGAAAAACTGCATCAGCATGGCCAGCTTTAGTTGAGCTTCTTTGGTCATGCAATCTGGAAGTTTTCCCATTTGATTCAAGAGCACACTGCCATCCGAACTGCCCATGAAGTTGTTCACGAACAGCTCCCATTCCTTGGGACTTAGTTTCTCCGGATAGGCCTGATGGCAAACCCATAGGGATAAGGATAATTGGCTGTCCCTCGATGTGGCTCTGGCCAAATTGAGGTAAACACTCCGAACGAGGAGCTCGAAAACTTTGGACTCCTCCCTCTGGTTCTTGGAGAGGGCTCCCAAGAAGAGTTCTATGTAGACCAGGGCAGACAAATGGTATCCTTTGATGAGACCAGCATAGAAGGAAGCTGCCTTCGAGCAGAGTTCCCTGAGGGAACCGAATTGGGATAGTAAAGTGTCCTTAATCTTCGCACTCTCTCCGAGAGCCTCATCAATTTGGGCGCTGCTCTGTTTCACCTCATTTAGGGTGGCCAATAGGGCTTCATTTCGCAGGATGTCTCCCTCGGATTTTGAGAGTTGCTCCAGCAGTTTATCCTGCATGTCCATTCGCTGCTTGAGCAGATCTCCCTCCTTCTGCAGCAACGCAATCCTCTGCTGTTCCAACTCTGCATTTTTGAAAACTATCGCCTTGGACATTAACTGATCGGCTAAACCAGCTGCGGTCACCGTGAATCTGAGAAGATTCAACTGACTCCTTTGCTCCTCGGGCAGGTCCAAACGATGGGATTTACTTATCAGTACCAATTGGAAACTCTCGTGGAGATCCACCAGCTTGGAGCCGATGGCCAGCTGCCTCTTGTTGAATCTCACATAGATGTGACCCTGCAGGAGCTGCAGAATGGGCGGACGCAGTTGCTCGCAATCGGTGACCAGCAGGGTCTTGCCAAACCGAACTGCCAGCTCCAACTGATAGGACAGCCTCTCGTTTCCATGGGTAGTTAGCTCGCAGGCTCTGCCACCTCCCTTGAGATGGGCCATCAGCCATTCGGCCGCCGTTTGCGTGGGATCCAGCAGGAGGGGAATGGGACAGGATCCGTAGGGCAGGGTTAGCATTTCCCTGAGCAGAGCTGCGCTCTCAATGATCTGGGCATCCCGAGCCAAGCCCTGACTCTCCCAGATTATTTGCTGCTGCTCTGTGAGCAACGATCCACGGAGATCGAATTCGGAGGGCAGATGGAAATCCACAGCCAGTCGTTTAAGGGAGGAGCTATAGGAGGAAGAGTAGGGATTTTGAGTTTGTACTATATAAACTATTAAATTTAAATTCTCACCTTCTCTGCTCCAGACCCAATCCCGCATGGTAATTAACAGCCATGGCTATCAGCAGGGTTTTGCCATCCAGCGTCTTGTGGGCCTTTTTCAGCTCCGTGAGCTGATCACTCCAAGTGGCATATTCCGCACTGAGTTTGCCCACCAACAACTCGGCCGCCTGCAGAGTGCCTCCGGCTTCTTGGAGCTTCAGTTCCAGAACCGCTGCCTCCTGGGTATAGGTTTGCAATTTGGCCGAGAGCTGCTTCACCCTCTTGTCCACATCGTCCAATCCACTGGCCAACTGTTGCATTTCATCCTCGGCCACGTTCAGGTTCTTCTGCAGCTCATTCTGCTCCCGTTCGAGGGGCTTTATGCTCTGGATGACCCGCGAGTACCGGACACTGGCCTGCACCCAGGCTGCCAGAGGAGCTGCAGCTGCTGAGGCTCTCTTGGCGTTCTTGGACTCGTAGGAGTCGCCTTTGGCCAGGAGTAACTTCTCCACGGCCTCACAGTTCTCTGGACTGATTCGAGCGGGGTCCAGAGATCGGATATCCTCTTTCACACCTCTCTTGGCCAGAAATGTCTTCATGCTATTCCAGGAAGTGTCTCGAATGCCCATCAAGCGGAGGACTCCCTCCAGAATATCCCGCACCGCCTCGGGCGGAGCTCTCAGGGATCTAATCTCGGACAGGGCTTCCGATTTGATTTGACCCACTGCATTGCTGGCCTCGGCCAAGATTGGTTCCACCTCTGCCAGCTCCTGTTGGATCTCCTTTTGCCGCAGCTTCAGCTGCTCACTGCTCTTCTGGGTCTGCTGCTTGAGTTCCAGCATGCTGGACTTCTGCTCGTTGGCATTCCTCATCGTTGCCGAGATCATCTCCAGGGCATCATTGGCCAGCTGCCTCTTCTCACCCAAAGCCTGTTCCTGAGCCGCAGCATTCGATTTGAGGGTATCTACCAGGGCATGAGCCGACGCCAGTTTGTCCACTCCCATTTGGAGTTTGCCCAAACGCTGATCGATTTCACTCGCCGCATTGCTGTACATGTGGTAGTAGCTCCTGATGAGTTGGTAGTACCTCTGGGCGGGCTGATCTGGTGGCAGTTCATCGAATAAGTCTGCGAATTGACTGCAAACAGGCACTTTGCCCCTTCCACTTCCACCTCCAGTTGAGGATTCATTCAACAGCTCGATAAATTGCTTGGGCAACATAGCTAGAGTTTCCCTAGACTCTCCCCTCACATACAGCAAATCCATCTGGCGATGCAGGGCAGGAAAGGTGTTGAAGTAGTCCTGCACCTGGACACTGCTGGGATCCAAGACTAGGATTATATGTAGATTCTCACGGGCTCCTAACAGAAGGGAAGATGAATTAGAATTAATCTTAATTGAAATTATTCAATTTTAAAACTCACGCTTCAAAAAGTAGGCTCCCAGAGATTCCTGGTACCCCTCCAGTTGAGCACTCTGCTTCAGGGTGCTGGCCACCGCCTCCAGATCATCCCCGAATAGTTCTAAAATTTCGCTACCCTCCAGTAGAGCTTCAATGGGCTTTAAGATTTCCGGCACATAACTTATCCAGCAGTGTTCAATCAGCAGATAGGTCATTTGCTGCTCCAAGGCAGCCGTTTGCATGGCCAGTTTGAGATCGTTGTAGAACTCGAAGAGATCGTATGAAGGTCCTCCCTGCAAGGTCAGCACTTTGGCCTCCTGCATGGTGGCTGTCGCGTAAATGGCATCCAGGTGCCTGCCTCCAGATTCACCCAAAATCAGCAAGTGGCCATCGGTGCGGGAAAGAACTCGTGTTATTTTAGCCGTGTGATTTAGGAGCTCCTCGGTGATGGGTTCAGAAATGCTGAAGCTTTCGGTGTCTGTAAAAAGAAATTTAAAAGATTTAATTGAAGGTCCTTGGATTTTTTATATGATTTAGAATGTATCTATTACATTTTTTTTCGGGAAAACTTTACTTAACACTTTTTAATATTTTAAAAAGACAAAAAACAAAAATGAATACAACAAATTTAAAAACTAACCAACTCAGGACTCTCTCTTAATACTTCATTGAAGTTGATCTCAGGTAACCTTTTTCTATTCCTAATCCTTCCTGAATCTGTTTTCCCAGTCGCAATTCGTTTGTTTCTCTACTATCCTCCCGTTCTCTGGTTTCTTTCAGTGGATGACCCCCGAGGAGGAGGCGCGTCAGAAGTTCATCATGCGGGAGCGGGATCGCGAACGGAAGCGGATCAAACGGATGAATCCCGAGTACCGGCAGATGGAGCGCGAAAGGGATCGATTTCGCAAGCAGGCGCCCAGGCCCAGTGTAGTTATCCCCGATTGACCCCGACCATCGTCCGACCTTCCTCTTGTCTTGAAACTGGGCAATTACCGACGGGCAACTTCAACTTTGATGAGTGAGCAGGAATCTGGGTTTATCTTACAGATTGTTTTCAAAAGGGGGTGGGACATAGATATAGAATTTAGAGAACTTGGGAGAAGAGCAGGGATTATAGTTTTTTCTTAGCAAGTTCTTTGGAAACTGTCATTTCAAATTGAAATCATAATCTTCAAATAATTATATAGAATACTGTTGTTTACAAATAGTATAGCTAATATCAAGTGTGTACTATTTTAAAGATACATTTAAAAGAGGAATTCCCTTCTAAGGAATTCCCTTCTATGATTTCCCCGATACTCACTGCAGATGGTGACCTGTCGCTGCACTTCCTCCAGCCACTCATCGTGGTTAAGACAACGCAATTGACCCCGCGACTTTGGTGACTTGGGCACGAAGAATACCTTCTGCAACGGGCAGTTTCATTAGCTTGGCAAGTCCAATCCAAAAATCCGATTATCAACTCACCTCCTTTCCGTAGTATTTGCGCATCGTCTGCTTGAGTATCGCCTCGAATTGCTGCACATGCTCCTCGCTAATCAATCTATCCTTGAACATGCCCAACAATTCGCAGTGAAGAGCCTGCAAAAGAGCGCAAAATTTGCAATCTGATTAGTCATGCATAGAGAGAAAATATCTATGAAAATATATAATTTTATTGGGATATAATTTTAGAGTACATATATCTCGATATAGTATACCTCATTTAATCAGATTTAAATATGTAGAAATTTCCCATTTTGTAAGTTTTGTAAGACTTTGAATTTTTTGACAGTGCAGGAAACCTACCTCGTTAAAATCAGTAGCCGGATAAAAGACGAGGGCGTCCAGCAGCTTCATGATGCATTTTGGACTGAACTGGTAGTGGGCCTGCCTTCCTCCAGTGACGGTAAAAGTGGCCTGAAGCTGAAACGCGGTGAAAGTCAATTAGCAGAGCTACTCGTTGGCGGATGGTCGGAAAAATGGAAAACGATTTCGGGAACTAACCTTCTCGAAACACTCCATTAGGCACTCGCTGGCATGCTGCAAGTTAACTCCCCTGCTTGCCGACCCCCGGAAATGCTCGCCCAGAAGCGGTTCCAAACGCCGCTGGACGATTTCCAGCATGTCCTGGCTGGTGGGACGCGAGACCCTCACAAATTGATTGATGGCAAAGTAGCGCGGTGCGATTTTCATCGAATTGCCGCTAATGGAGGCGCAGATTTGCAGCCCACTCACGCCAATCCACTCTAGATTCTCGGCATAGAATCCACCCCTTTGGGCCAGTTGGAACAGCAGCTCCACCACCTCGCAGGCTCCCCAGGAGTCCAGCTGGCACAGATCCAAGTTCTTCATGAAGAGCACAAGTCTCGCTTGCTTAGGTCTGTACTCCCTGCCCTTGATTCCGCTCACCGTGACGCAGTGCGTCCTCAGAGAGTGCAATATGTAACTGGGAGTTAGTTGGGCGGAACAATTTATGGTGACCAGCTGGTAGCCAGAGTTTTCCATTACTGCCTTCTGCAGGAGCAGAGTTTTTCCCGCTCCACTTGGTCCTATGAGCATTATGGGTGGGATTCTATTACCCTGAGTTCTCAACAGGGTTTCCAGTATCTCCAAATACGACTTCACATAAGCGGTGACTATTAGTTGAGAGCCCTTCTCGGGGGTCTCCATCATATCCACAGGATACTGCTCCAAGGCATTCCTCTGGTTATCGAAGTGGGTGAGTTCCGCATGGTTGGGGTTCGGGATGTAGAGATTGGCATGGTTCAGGATCAGTTGAGCAAACTCCCGCTGGCGATCGCTAGGTATATATCCAAACAGGGCTCGCAGAGTGGCTGCTCCGTATTCCTCCAAGGATTTGGAGCCATGAACTTGTAGAAGCAGGGAGTGCAGAAAATGGACGCGATTTATGCCGGGCAGGTGACTGGGGATGGGATTTATTATTATATTTTAATTGCTCTTAATCTTCTCTTCTTACCTCAATAATCCCTGACTTTCCAACCAGTTAACAGCATATTGAAAGTTCCCATCCACATAATTTTGCAACAAGTCCCCATAGTTGGGTTCCTTTGATAGCTCATGCTTCAGGATCTCCTTGTCAGGATAGTAGTCGTAGCTATAGAAACCAATTTAATAATGATCGGGATAAACAATAATTAAATAGAATTTTATTAACCAACCTCATGTTGACGATTCCCATTCTGGAAATGGTTGCCGGAGAAGCATGCCTTACATCATCCGTTTCGAAAATAAAGTTGACATTGCTCCCGAATTGAATCCTCCAGCCAGAGGGCAAGGTTAAGAGTCTACAAGCAGAAAAAATATTTATTAGATTTCGTTTTTTAATATTTATTAATTTTATTGTAACTTAAGTAACAAATTCCCAGTATTTTGATTTATGTTTGCTTGTTTTAATATTGAATCAGTTAAATCTCCAGCTGGATACCCTGATTTCAAGACAAGGGGAATGGTTTATAACACCGCCCCCCCCTACAGACCGCTATTAGCCACACAAGAACACGGCCCCGAATAAACCCCAATCCCGACCCAGATCGAGATCCCGACACTGCTGACTGCCGTTTGCCAACCAACAACCACTCTCTCTGTTATTTCAGCTGATGACCCCCGAGGAGGAGGCGCGCCACAAGTTCATCATGCGGGAGCGGGACCGCGAGAGGAAGCGGATCAAGCGCCTCAATCCCGAGTACCGGCGCATGGAGCGCGAGCGCGATCGATTCCGCAAGAAGGCACGACGTGCTAACGTAGCATTTTTCCAATATTCTATATTACCTATATGAAAATAATCCACACTCGAACACTAAGCACACGACACACACGCCGCAGAACTCACCAAACCCACGCATACACACCAGCCAGGCCTGAGATTAAGATTAGGGGCGGGGTTGGGGCTCGTTTAGCTAATCCCCGGACCGTTGACACTTTCCGTACCATCCTCTCAACCAGACAAACTGCCACAGTTTGTGCGTCCTGGAGCATTGTGCTTTAATATTCTTTCCCCTCTTGCAGTTGACCCCCGAGGAGGAGCTGCGCCTGAAGATGATCCAGCGGGAGCGGGACCGCGAGCGGAAGCGGATCAAGCGGATGAACCCCGAGTACAGGAGGCTGGAGCAGGAGCGGGACAGGGATCGGAAGAAGGCGCGCCGGGCCAACGAGGCCTTCAGGCAGCTGGAGAAGCTGCGGGACAAGATCCGCAAGGACCGCAAGAAGGGATTGCTGATGACGGACCCGGGGCAGTTGCCGCCGGAGTTCGCAGCCATCATACCGCCAGTGCCTGTGGTGAAGCCGGAGGTGGGTCTGCTCCCGCCGCCGCAACCACCCACCCCGCAGCAGCAGCAGGTGCAACACTTGCAGCAGCAACAGCAGCAGCAGCTGCAGCAGCAACAACAGCAGCAGCAGCAGCCGCCGCCCACGCATCTGCAGGAGCAGCAACTCAGCCATCAGCTGGCGCACCAGCGGAACCGGGCGATGTCCACCAGCACGCTCACCCAGCTGACCACGCCCCCCGCCCACGCCACTCACCTGCAGCAGCTGAACAAGCTGCAGCAGCTGTATCCGCCCAGGAGCTTCGGCCACCCGGCGCTGCCCCTCAGCGGGGTGACGCTGATGCCGCAGCTGTGCCACCCGATCCTGCATCAGAACCTCAGTGCCACCCTCTACGGAGGCCCACCTCCGAACGGAATCAAGCAGGAGTACGGCCAGGATGTGTCCGCCTCGGCGATGGCCGCCGCCCAGGCGGCCGCTCTGGCCTCGCTCAGGAATCCCCAGCAGCAGCAGGAGGACGCCGAGCTGGCCATGAACCTCGAGCCGGAGATCATACTCCACACGCCGCCCGACATCAATCCCGCCCAGCAGCATCACTTCAGCGCCCATCAGCAGCACCAGCAGCAGCAGCAGCATCACCTGCAGCAGCAGCAGCAGCACTGCAACATGTTCCAGCACATGGCACCGCAGGCGCACATGCAGCACATGCGATCGTCGGCCCTGCCCCCTCCTCCGCCCGCCTCTGTGGCGCTGCCTCCCCTGCCACCCCCGCCCGCGCCACCTGCCACGCACCAGCAGCAGCAACAGGCAGCGCCACAGTCCCAGCAGCTGCAACATGCGCCGCAGTGAGGGATCCTCGCCTTTAGTCATAAGCTCAACTCTCTAGCCATTTAAATGCATCCGAAGGTTTGAGGGCACACACGCCTGGAGTTGTGATCGAGGAGCAGGTTTTACTGAATCCAATCTTAAATTTCAAATATTTATTGTGCATCATAAGATGCGAACAGTTAGCAAAAACTCAAGTTTAGATTTTTCAATTGTAAATCAATTTAATGTTTTCTTGCTTTTTGTAAGATAAAAACGGATGCTTAAAGCATTTTATTTTTTTGACAACAAGCAAGAAATATTTAACAACAAATTGTTGCAATGTTTCTGTATCTTTACTTTAATTTTTTAAAAGACTTAAAGCTTTTTTAATCCATTTTCTGCCACTAAAAAATGCCTAGCAAACAAAAAGAACAAATTTTATAAGAT
Organism: Drosophila setifemur; assembly: GCA_021224005.1. NCBI lineage: Eukaryota > Metazoa > Arthropoda > Insecta > Diptera > Drosophilidae > Drosophila > Drosophila setifemur. Next base: position 13,828,289 of record JAJJHY010003831.1, on the reverse strand, counting down.
TGAACATAATTTCGAGCTTTTAAGCTGACAAACTTTGTGATAGATAAAACCTCGAGCTATAAGAGAGGAATAATTGTGGGGCATGAGGAAGTTGCAATAATATTTAGCTTGCAACCAAATTTGTTAATGGTAGAAAGTGGATTAAAATGTTCCCTGATAATTCGAAGTTTACTTCCAAACCCTTTTTCCTAAGATTATGATTACTTATTCCACCCTAAAAAAAAACAAGAATAATCCTTTGGTAATCCTGTAGTCACAACTCCCAAGGATGTGTGCCAGCACCTCATACGCACACAATCACAAACTCGCACTCAAACACACACACACACACACACTCATGTTCAGTTTTGTGTATAATTAAGTAGACGCCATTTGTAAAATGCCGTACGTATTACGTTGCGTATACGCAATACGCGACTTTAGCGGGCTTCCCTGTAATGTTTTATATGTACTTTTTGTTTGTTTGTTCGTGTCGTCATCGTCTCCAGCATTTCTCTGTTTTCTAGGTCTGTACGTATTTTTGTTTAGTCGCTAAGTGATTGAAGACGATACAATATTTGCCAGTTTAGGGGGACGCGATACGATATACACTACGAAGTAATGATAACTGTATACCTATATATGATATAATGATATAGAATGGCCAGCCGCAAAATAATTATTACGAATTTATGCGCAATGAAAGATACGAGCGAAATATAAGCAGCAAACGAAATTTGCTATAACATGGAATATTCCGAAGATAATTTTAAGGATATGTTTCGGTTTTTAAATCGGGTTTTTGTCCCCAAGGAATACTATATAATTCCTTGATTTTAAGACCGAAATGCATCCCCATTATCTAGTTTTACTCACTTATTGTCATCCAGAACTGAATTGAGTGCCTCTATCCATTCGGGATCGATGCTGCCGTCGCAGACGATCCAGGAGTGGACATGTGATGGCTCCTGATTAACCATCACCGCCGTGTGGGTGAGCACTCCATCCTGCCACTGCCGCGTGTCCGCATCCAGGCGGCCCAGCAATTGAATCCGACTCATGGACTTGGGACTTATGGTGTGAACTTTGAGCTGGGTGTGGCTACCACTCAAAGCCTGCCTGAGCAGGGCCATGATGGTGGACTTTCCGCATCCCGGCGGTCCTACGACCACCACTCCCATTCTCTTCTGGAGCTGCTCATGCAGCTGCAGAGCCTTTTCAATCTGTTTCTCACTCGCACAGAGTCCCAGTTGCCCAAAGGCGGCGGATAGAGATTGATGGAGAGCGGTTTCTAGTGCCGGCGTGCTGGAAATCTCGGGGAAAACATTCCCGAGCAGCATCTCGAACCGGGCGACATCGTGGGGGGCCAGCTTTGACATGGTGGATGAGCGCAGGCAACGCACCACCACGGACATCTCCTCATTAGCATTCGAATCGGATGCTGCTCCGCCGCCGGTTAATTGACCCCTCAACCCCTCGCCGCACACCAGGAGCACCGTCTTCAATTCCCTCAGTCCCCAGTCGTAGTGTCGCTGCGAGGAGAGCATCTTGCCGCACAAATCGAAGAGTTCCACGATGCGGCACGAGATGGAGGAGGCCTCGGCGAAGCCCTCGACGAACAGCATCACTCGGGCGATTTCCCGCGGCTCTGGCTGCTGCATCACAATCGGACGGAACAGGGCCTGGATGTTCCCGGGCAGCTTCTGTCGGCCGCCGTACTCCGCTCCGGCCGGATTCAGGGTCACAAATATTCCGCAATGTTGGTTAAGTTGCACCTGGAAAAGCCCGGAAATTTGAACAAAAGTTGGCAGTGCAATATCTCACCTTTGGAAGCCCCTCAATAAAACCATAAACCAAACGAATCGAGTCATAATTCCTGACCTGTCCCAACCCCTCTGATCCCCACTCCCACTGTCCATGTAACATAATTCATCCTGCTCACCTGTCGCTCTCCAATCTGAACGCTGCCGGACCTCTCTTTCAGGGCGCTCTGGATGGGCTGGATCAGCATGGAGATGGAGGAGAGAGTGGCCTCCTGGAGCCGGTTGAACTCGTCAAAGCAACCCCAGGCCCCGCAGCGGGCCAGCCCGGTCAGGATGAGACTCATCGACTCGGTGTCCACATTCTGCAAACAATTCATCGCATAATGACAAATAGCTAGGGGGATTACTATACACTCGGAAAAAGTTGGGGAATGTTTGTAAATATGATCTGAGAAGAAATTATGAATTATAAAAATATAAAAAATATAGTTATTTAGTTTGGTTACTTAATTAAAAATAAAACAATAATAAATTATTTAAATTATAAACATATTTTCTTGGAGTGTTCTTTTCTGGTTGCCCCCAACTCACCTCGTCGCAATTGAAAACCAACACCAAGCGACCCAACATGGCACCGAGGGCCTTGACGCACTCCGTCTTGCCGGTACCGGCGGGTCCAAAGGGATTACCCCCCAGGCCCATGTGCATGGCCTGGGTGAGGATGAGATAGCAGCGGTGGGTGAGCCGGGTGTGGACCAGCTTGCTGGCCTGCCCCAGGAACTCGTAGGCGTATTCAAATTCGGCGTAAACCATGCGAACGCAAACTTGTCGATTGGCATTAGCAGCAGCTCCTCCTCCTGCTCCTCCTCCTCCTTTTCCTCCTCCTCCTCCCGCTCCTCCCCCGGCTGTGGCAAAGTAATATCTGAGTTGACACAGCCAGTGCCAGTCGCTGGTGTGCACCACATTGTGCTGCTGCAGCTGTTCCACCACACTGGAGTAGTGCACCAGGTCCAGGAGGAGGGCCCCCAACTTGACACTGATCAGGCTGCCGTTTTGGGATTTCTGTTTCAGGGTGGCCAAGTGGGTGATTTCATCCTTTAACTGTTGCTGCAACTTGGCCAGGGACATTCCTCCGATGGCCTGCTCCGTCTGGCGGGTGAAGTGGAGGGCTCTGGAGGTGGCCAGCACCTGGCTGGCATAGCTTTGAAGGATCCTCTCACTGAGGTTGTCGCTTCCTCCGGTCGTGCTAGTGAAGCACTCGTGAATCTGATTCCGGAGAGTGTCCTGCACCACAGTTACGAGTTGGTTTAGCCAGCGCTGGAAGCAGGATGGGATTGGATTGGGATAACAAATATTTGAATGCTCAAGCTGGGGATATGAAATTCTCGAGAGGACTCTACTCCCTGCACTCACCTCGATGTCGCCCCTCATCTCGATGGGTTGGCTTAGCCTCAGCTCATCGCCGTCGGCGCTGTGCACAGCCACAATGCTGAACTGATTGGCATCCGGAGATGATGTCGGAGGATTAGGATTAGCCTGCTGGATGCTCAGGCTGTGGCAGCCGGGGAAGAGCTTGCGGATGTGCCGCTGGATGACATCCGCATCCTTGCTCGCCTGTCCCAGCAGCTCCAGCAGATCGTCGTCGCCCAGGAAGTAGAAGCGCGGAAAGGAGTTGCGCTTGTCCTGCCAAAAGGGATTACACGGCTTGATGGATTGGGCCATTTGAGAGGATGCATTCGAAGGCCACTCACCGTTATGTAGCTCATCAGATTCTGCTGGCACCTGGCCAGCTGCGTTTCCAGCGAGTTGACAATGGTGTCGATGTTGTTTATCTTGGTCAAGGAGGTCACGCGCGGGTCCATCTCGATTTCGCGCATCACGAACCGGAAGTCCTTGTCGATGCGCTTGAACAGAGCCTGCTCCTGCTGCAGTGTCCCAGAACCGAACACCGGCTCCAGGTATACCCATCTGGAAAAGATTATTTCATTAATTGAATATATAATTAACTGGATTAAAAATATTTTATAGATAATTTAAATTGTTATTTTTGAAGAAGGTTGTTTTTATCCCATCTTTGGAGGATTCCATAAATTTTGTAATATTTTTGTTCTACAGATAATGTAATTTTTTTAATTTAATAAATCCTTAAATATTTATTTAAAAAAAGGACTCTTCCCACCTCCTCTGCGAGTGATTCAGACTGCTGAGTAGGGCATCCAAAGTGTTGAGGCGACTCTCCCAGAGTTCCGCCTGATCCGAGAAACTTTCAAAGGCGGCCGAGTTCTTGGCCGATTGGAGTAGCGACTGGTTGTCCCCGATCTTGTTTAGAACCTCCTGGTAGTCCTTGATCAGGGAAACACTCTGACCCGAGGCATCCGTTCGGGTGATCAACTTCAATTGGGCAGTAACCGACCACTGATCCAGTTCGATGAGAGCCTGCCTCACAATCTGTTCACTCGAAGCCTGCCTCACGATATTCCCGATCTCTGGGGCAGCCAATTGGAGGGCATCCAGATCCTCCAGAATATCCTGAAGAAGTATGGAGTGCAGGGGCTTGGGACTCTTGTGATTCAGGAGCTGAAAGATCCTGGCCCAATGACGTTCACTCAGAGAATCCGATTGCAGTTGCTGGAGGATGGGGAGGGCCGATTGAAGGCGCTCCACCTGCTGGCGGATTCTCTGGGAGGGTAAGTCTATGGAGCCATGAACGGATCCCTCCCACTTGGCAATGAACTCGTTCAGGACATAGGGACGCCGACGGTAAATGGTCCACTCCTCCTGGAGTATGGGCTGGAGTTCGGTGAGGAAAGTATCGTAGACCTGCCACTGCCTCGATTGCTGCTCCATTTGTACCTCGATCTCGGTGAAGGGCAGTAGCATCTCCGATGGAAACTCCATGTTGAACTTGGAGCACTCCTCCAGCAGGTGTTGCTTCTTCTCCTGCAGCTGCTGCCAGTGGAGTCGCCGCTCTTTGAAGACCTCCAAAGTGAAGTTCTCGTTGGCCTCCAGCTCAGAGATGGTGGACTCCCATCGAAGCAGGAACTTCTCCGCCTCGTTCTTGAGATTCTGGAGCTGAGTTTCGGCCTGATTTTTGATCATGTCCACCTGCCGCTGGAGGATCACAGCATGATTTTCGAGGAGCGGCTGCAACTGCTCCCATTGCTGGAGGATCCCCGAGAGAGCGGTGACCCGCTCCTTGCACCATCCCGCCAGACAGGCATCCTTCTCCTTCACCTCCTCCAGGGTCTTGGCTATCTGCGGCAGCTCACTCATGATCTTCTCGTACTTCATTCCCGACTGACTGATGCTGCCCTCGTCCATGGGTACGTTCTGCAGGAACTGCAGGGCACTCTGCAGGAACTCCTGGATCAAGCTGACATCGGCCAGGATCGAGGATCGCAGGCTGTTGGCCAGAGCCTCCCAATACCGCCGACTGATGTACTCGATCTCCGAGCGAAGGGGCAGGACATTGATAACAATGCAATCGATGGCTTCCTCGGCTTGTTGGATCTTGGCCAGCTGTTGGCTGAAGTGCTTGCATGCCCTGAAATTCCGATCCCAGTCCTCCGCCTCGTTCAGGTGAATCCCACACAGCTGCTCCACATCCACACAGCCCAGGGCGATCCAGGGCAACCAAATGGTCTTGAAGTCCTCCAGCTTGTCGAAGAGTTCTGCTGCCCGCGTGTAGAGTGGTCCGAAGTGGTGGCTATTCAGCTTGACCATCGACTTGAACAGCTCCTGGCTGTGCTCCGAGAGACCGTGGAAGTTGCAGGGCCTCTCGATGAATCTCCTCAGCTGGCTGAAGTATATATCCCGAATCTCCTCCTCCGCCGGACTGTAGATGAGTTCCCGCTGGCGGAGCATTAGCTTTACATGGATATCGGGCAGCTTGTTGTTCATGTCCACCAGTCCCAGGATATACTGATACTCCAGCACCTTGTACAGCTGATGGTCCCAGTGCAGCTTGAAGGCATCCAAATGGGTGTAACCCTGGCGCTCCAAAGTGGCCACCAGTTCGCGCAGATGACGCAGTTCGTCCTTCCAGATCTGATTTTGGGTGAACAAATCCGTGGACATCAGCTTCATGACCTGAAATACTTTATTTTAGTTTTCAAGGATTCAAGGATACAACTTAATACCCACCGTTCTCTTGGCCTGCTCGTGATATCCCACCAGCAGAGTGTTATCCGCCGACAGCTTGGAGACGGCTGCCTGCAGGGTGTCCACATATCGCTGGACGGAGGACTCCTCCTGCCAGGCCACCGTTTCGCTCTGCACCAGGCGCTGCAGCTCCAGGGCATTCTTCAGCATAATCGGACGCTGGCAGGGAATCATCCTGTCCCCGATGGTATTATGGAAGGTGGCAATCTGCTGCAGGCGACGGGCATAGCACATGTACTTGGACGCATGGGTGGCAGCTGCTCTCAGCTCCAGGGGGACGTTGTAGCCCAGGTTCTCGAACTCGCGCACATCCTGGCAGAAGGTCACCAGCTTGGGGTTGAAGGTCACGCGCATCAGCTGGCGGCCCTCCTTTTCGAACTTCACCACCGCCTGGTCGTCACGGAGTCTGGGGAGGATTACGATTATTAATTAAAAATAATATTTAATCTTCTCCCAATTCCGTAATATTCCCATACCTCAACTCCCCGCTTTTCACCGCCGTGGAGCACTGACCCGACCAGATCTCGAAGTTGGTCCTCAACAGGGACTCCGTCTCCTCCTTGATCTCCTGCACCGCCTTGTTGATTTTGTCGAATCCCTCCCTGCCGCTGATCAGGTGACTGACCTTCTCGATCTCCTGGATTTGGTGTTGCACCACTTTCAACCAACGGCACTCGTTGCAAATGACGGACAAGTGTCCCGTGTCAGGTTCCATGTTCGAGTCCACCATAGCCTTGCGCAGGTCCTGCAGCAGGATGTGCAGCGATTGCAGGAACTGCTCCCTCTCGATGGTGAGGAGCTCCAGAACAGCGGGCCGTTGGATGAGGGTCTCATACTTAGAGAAGATGTAGATCACCTGGCGCGGATTGCTCAGGTGATGGTGGAGTTGACCCTTCAGAGCGGCGGCAATCCGCTCATCAATGGGTTGGAGGACCTGCTCGAAGTGCAGCAGGGCTTTGTGCCACTTGGCCTGGCCCAGCGAGGATGTGTCGAAGATGTTGAAGTCTAAGGGAGGAAGGGGAATCAATACCGATTTTATTTGACCAACCGCCACTCACCAGTGAAAGGAGCCTGCTCCTGGAACATCTCCTGCAGCTCTGCATCATCCAGGAGAGTGGCAATCTGCTTGTACAACAGCTTGATACCCCTGATCTCGCCGAGCCGCTCCTTGAATTGCTGACCCCGCTTGGGGACATGGGCATCCCCCAGCCAAGGATGCTTCAGGTAGTTTGGCCAGAAGAGCCGGGTTAGGGAATCACACAACTGAATCCATGCATCCACAGTGTCGATGCTCTGACTCATCAGATTATTCACATGGCTGGAGTTCAGGCTCCAAATGTCCTCGGCCAACAGTTGGGTGAGACAGACCTCTAGAAGGCGTTTACCAATAATGTCCAAGAGATCCGTCATCCGTTGCTGTGGATAATTGTAGGGCAACCGCCACAGGTCATCCAAATAGTTGTGGGCGTGGTCGAGGAACTCCTCAATTGTGCCACTCGGATTGGCTCCATCTATGGTGCTATCAAATATAAATGGATTTATTTAATAAAGAATTTGGTTGGGATGAAGGTTCCTTACCTGATTTGTTTCTCGATGCTCTCCAGAACTCCAATGAATACTTGGGCAGCCTCCCGATCCATCCTGGAACTGGACTTTTGTCCCAACTTCTGTTTCCAGTATTTGATTTCATCTCGCAGGCTAGTGATGCCTAGAAAATAAATTAAAGGAATTAATTATTAATTAATTACTTAATTAAAATAAATAAATGCGCACCGCTCTGTGGTAGACCCAGACTGGAACCCAGGTTCTGATGCAGGTTCTCCAGGATTCCGCTCAACTCCGGCCCATATTCGTTCCTCTGCAAGTTGAATAAGGTGAATTGCAAAATATTAAAAGAGCAGAATAAATGTATTGGATGGGATATGCCAGATCCTGGCCAGGATAAAGTATAATTGAGAAAATGAAATGGCAGAGTGAATTGAATTATGCGCAAATGCGATTAACACTCCATGGTATATAGAGTGCCAGGATATGGGAGATGGGCAAACCTAATCCAAGCGAGGGAATTAACCAGGTAGAATATTACACTAGACTACACACATGCAGTTCTAAGCTCACCCGGGCGGAATTTGCAGAGGGCGAGAATATCCGAGAAACGGAATTGTAAATCGACTTGACCATTCCTCCTTCCAGGGTCAGGATGCCCAGCAGGGGCTCGGTGGCTCCTCCCCCCTCTCCAGGTGCCTGCCCCACCTGCGGCACCTTGTAGAAGAGCAGGCAGAGCTCCTCATTCGGTATGCGGTGATGGAACCGGATTTTGCCATCGGGCTTACTCTGCACAGCCGCTATGACCGTGTGCTCCTCCTGTTCCAGGAACTCCACAATCATTGCGGTCTGCTCATCCAATTCCGCACCCGGCAACCGGGCCGAAAAGTATTCCACTGAAGGAAGGAAAGTAATTGAATTAAGTATATGTTTTCATATAATTAAAGTGGAAAACATTATATATGGTATTATATTCCCACCCGATGTATTTATTATAAATTTGGATCGCTGGCTCATCTTGAAGTGAATTTTCCAATGCCGTCGCCGCTCTTTAACTTTCAATTTTCACTGAAAACTCTTTCACTTTTCCCAAAGCCAAACTATTTGTTGTCCTTTTCGGTTGCCAGGGACAACAGGGTACAAGGTTGCCCCGAAGTGCTTCCTTCTGCACTGGCAGAAAATAGTTGTATAAATATAATACATATAAAAAATATGCAAATAATTATAA
>JAJJHY010003831.1:13800682-13819194 GCA_021224005.1 Drosophila setifemur | reverse complement strand
AACAATTTTAATACTTTTAAACATTTTTTCAAAATATTTCCACTATAAAATGAAGCGAAAATATTATTACACACAAGAGAATAAAAAAAAGACATTTTTTTATTTTATTTTATTTTTGACGTGTTGTTGGATTCCTGTTCCTATGTTGGTTGTTATGTCTACCCTTCTTTTTTTTTTACTTGCACCTGTTGTTTGCCGTTGGGCATGCGACACGTGTTCTAGTTGCCATGGCTTACAAGGCGTACCGAGGGGGAGGGGGGTGGCTGGGTTTGCTGTCCCGGTTTGCTGGCCATACATCCCCTGGCATTAACACAATCCACTCAATCCAGTGCTAATGAAACGGAGCACTCGACTGGGAGGCTGCACTAAAAATGCCCCAGCAGGTTTATATCATTTGAATGCCCATTAATTGAATTGTGCAGGCGTGCCCAAATGCTCTTTGCCGGACAGGTGCGACGAGCTGGTAAGCAGGACACACACAAGACACACAGGACACAGCGGCAGCAGCAGCAGCAGGATGCGCAAAACTCACAAGACAGGACACGACAAGATACAACAGGAACCAGGTTTATGACTTTGCCAAAGCTGTCACAACTCAATATTGAAGGACAACCGGTGAAGGTAAGTAGTTTCAAAGGGGGGATCTTGTATATATCATATTCCACAAGGACATCGGATGTATTCTAGATTTTTAAGTTACTTCTCTTTAAATTTATTAAGTGAATTTTAAAGTTTGGAAATAACAATTAAAGAATTTATTTATTCTGCCTTTTTGTAAAGGTTTTTATTTGCATATTTTTGTGAGCTGTTCCAGTTGAATTGTTTTAAATAAATATTTGATTACCTTTTTTATTCTCTACTTTTCTTTAATTTAATGAAGCTGTTTTTTAAAGTCTTTAAATAAACTTTAAAATAACCATTTATTCTACCTTTTTGAAAAGGTTTTTATATACATATTTTGTTTGCTGTTCATTTTGATAGTCCAGATGAATTTGTGTATAGTAAATAACGAAGTTCCTTTTAAATAATTATTTAATTACGTTTTTCATTCAAATAACTTTGGGAATATATTTTTGAAGAAATAGAAGTTGTTTTTTTAATTCCCATTCATTTCCGACTTTTGCCAAAGTTCGCCGAATTCTAATCGCATTTTCCTTGAGCTCGGGGATTAAAGTTGGGCCTAAAGTTTCCGCAGAATTTGGTTAGGCCAACGAAACTCCGTAAACTATGAGTTAGACTACCGCACATCCCAGGAGAGAGAGAGAGAGAGAGACAGAGCCCCGGGAAACTCATGCCAAATTTAATAACCAATGCAGGCTGCGTACTTTTCGGGTGGCTTTTCCTTGGGAGAGCCCAGGAAAATCCCAAAACCAAACGCTTAAGCTGTCTGCATGTGTTTGCAGCAGCCATCGCCAAATTGTTTGCCTTCCACTTTCTTTATTTCCTTTTCTTTTTTGCTTGCAATCAACGTTTGACGGGAAAGCGGGAAAAGCGGAAAAGCGGGGATTCCCCTTGGCCAACTGAGAGTGTGAGGTGAGGTGTTTTCTTTTTTTTTTTTGGCGAATCAAGGTGTACCACTGTCAACACTTGAATAGCCGCTCCAGACGTCACCGATTTAAGCAAGTTAACTGAGTAATTAAAATGTGCAATTTCCACAATTGTATTTTCTTACCATTTTCGCATCCGTGAGTTTGATGTGTGTCGTTTCTTTAACAAATATTATGTGTCAGAAAATAAACATTTGGAAAATGTGATGCAAAGATATTGTCCAGAAAATGTTTTAGAAAATTATATTTATTAAATTCAAATAAAATCATAAGAATATTTTGTTTCAGAAAATAAATATTTTGCAATTGATAATAAATTTAATGACTCTTCTTCCTAAGCAAATTATGATTATCTTAACAGGCCAGAAAACCGTATATAAAACTATATTTATTAAATTAAATTCAACTTCAAATAATAAGATACATACGCTATGTATTCCTCCGCAATGTACAATGTACTGCGACCCATTTGAGCTTCTGGCCTTCCATCAAAGGAATCCGAGCATGAGCACTCTAATTGGTCATTTACAACAATGAATCCGAAGGCATCTCGCATGATAAATGCCTCAAAGTGGGCACTAAATATATTCAATGCTTATTTGGGCTGGTGTCTTTGGGTTGATTTAACCTAATAGTCGTGATTGCCGATGCCGGGGTGATGGCGATTTATGGGCTTCTGGGATTTTTATGCGGCCGCCAGGGTTGCCAACTACTCGCACTGGCTATTGGGTATCGATAATATTTTATGTGCTTCTGGTTTTCCTTTTATTGCCTGCGATTACGCGACAGTTTTCCTTCGGAGACAAATCCACTGGCAATAGGCAATGGACGAGTTTTACTGCTGGCTTGGCCAAGAATTTATGGTTTATGGATTTTGTCAAATTACATGTTGTCCTGGCCAGAACAAGATACAAAAAGAATCTACTGTCTTTTTTTTTTTTTTTGGGAAATAGTGGGGTGAATAAATTGTCAACACATTCAAGGCGTTTGCCTTTGCATCCGAAGGCGAAAGTGGGAAATATGGTTAGCATGTGTCCTGGTCCTAGGCATTTTGCATTAAAATTGCCCTTTGATGTCCCTGCTCATTGTTTATGTGTTTACTTTTGTGTTTTCTTATACTTTTTTTGCATCTTTTTGGAACCATAAAACCATATCAATGTATATGTTTTTATCGTCCCACAGCAAGGCAACCATAAAGTGGAAATTATATCGAAGATTATGATTGTTATGGGTTCTACGACATCGAATTTATGCTTGTCCATGCAAATAAATAAATATAAATTGAAAACAGAAGAGCACTCACAGGTTGTGTGTGTTTGAATATGTGAATATGTCTTGGTATATGGTAATTGCCAATAAATGTTTGTAATCTTTGAGATACTCGAAGAACAGATGATGAGCCTAGAAAAAAATTGGAATTTATTACCAAAAGGAAAGGGGTTTTTGAAATGAACATTTTAAATATTTATAAAATATTAATATCCCAACCATAAAAAGATTATAAAAATTCTACTTTTAAAAGCTACCCCCAAAAACATCTATTAAATAAAAACCAAGAAAGAAAGAATCCTACTGAGAAGGATAAAAACGGGTTGAGAAGTGACTTGCAGCATGTGTTTCGTATAGTTGTAAACAATGAATATGCATGACTTGACATGAAGCATGCCACACATGCAACAACAGAAGCGACTTCAATTTGCCAAAGTGATATTCCGGCCATCGGGAAAAACAAGGAAAACAGGAAAATGCAAAGAGCTGCTGGCTGGTTGGAACACTCCTCCGTTGACAAGCAGAACGTTGATTAATTAATGCCTCTTCGATATGCCGATGACATCTGCAAGCGGAAATAGATCCAAGTGGAGCCCTTTCCTGGCTTTCCTCTCGGAAGTTAAGTGCAGCTTAACCCGATTCCCATTTTTCAAAATGTTGCATTTTTCGCTCCATCTCATTGCAGTTTGGATTCTAATCTTCAAGGGCTTCGGAGTAGCTCTCTCCCTTTTGTGTCTGCTGTTGCATAATCCGGCAATTAGTGAATGTCAAATTCAAATTCAAATTCACATTCCCGACTCGCATTGAAAGTCAAAATTTACAGCCTGCAAATCGCAGACATATATCATAAGGCAGCTCCAGTAAATACGCAACGGAAATTGCAGCCACGCAGGCGAATATGTTGTCCCTGTCATAAGTATGCACACTCTGTACATATATGCATAGTTATATATATATATCGTACATATATAGATGTGAGCACCCACACAAATCCGAGTGTATATATTTGCCTGGGTGGATGGGTCCTTGGCTTGATTAAAAGCCTTGTCCCAGCGATGAATTGTTGCTGCATACTTTGGGGCTTTCTCGAGGAGCAGCACACGTCCTTTAAGGTGAGCTGGATGCAGGTCGCAGGATGCAGGATGCAGGATGCTGGATGCTTCGTCTGCCCTGGAAGTGCATTTAATATTCAAGAGTTCATTAAAGGAAGCACCATTTTTGCCTTGTTTTTGCATATTTTTAACACTATATTTACGACTTTACCTTCAATCACCATCGTTGTTCATTTATCTTAAAATGGGTTTATTATATTTGCATTTCTTGTTTCGTAAATTGCATAAGATTGATTTTTATGTCCAACTTTAAATTGAGGTATTTATTTTAATATTCATTAAAAATAAATATTTGTAAATATACTAAGTTAATTTTGGTATATTAATATACAAACATGATCAAGTAGCATTTGGAAAAAACATCACCATTTGCGATTCAATGTTCAACAAGGAAATACATATTTTGTATTAAATAAAAAAAAAAATCGAGTATTCAAATAATTGCCATAATGGATTTTGGAGAAGATATCAAATCTATAGCTCCCATTGTGGGTATTAGCGATCCGGAAGAAATTAAAAAGCAAGTTGAATCGGAAATATGCGATGAAAACGAATGTAGTCTACTCCGGGCGGACATTGAGAATATGCAGAAGGACTACGACAACTGGGAGGACATCTTTAATAATATTCGCTCGAAAATATATCCCGATATTGGTCTCTGGGAAAGGGGATATGCAATCCTCAGCACACTGATGGAAGGCAACGAAGTCACAGCGAATGTCTCGGAATGCGGATGCGGATTGTATCTGAAACTCTCCCACAAACCTGCTAACACAATTTTGGTTAGAGTGGAGCACAAAAAGGAACTCAAGTGCTTCACATTACCGGAGGCCAAGGAGTGGATTCAAAAGAAAATCGGTGATCTCAATGCCTCTCTGAAGAAAGTGGAAAATGATCAGCTGTATGTCGATGCTCAGAGGGCTAAGATCGCGGTCATAAAGGAGATTTTGGAGAACAAAGAAATACAACTCATGGCGTCTAGGGAAAATATTTCGCAGGACAAACAACTTTCTAGTAGGAAAACTAACCAAGATCAGGATAATGGTATGGAATTCAAGCACTTTATGGCAGGACTAGCGAGGGATAATGAAAAACTTGGAAAAGAGAAGGATGTTATATTGCAGCAGCTCAATCAACTTTGCGTCCTTCCCTATTACAATAACAAAAACAATTCGTTCATTAACGATCTAAGAGAGGAAATCAATGATCTCCTTGGGAAATTCTCTACTACTCAAAAAACCGAGAAAGTTGATAGTAAAATAGATCCTGATATAGATTTCCCTATAACTGAAACATATTTCGAAGAGAAAGAAGACAATTTAGTACCTAATATCACAAAAGAAAATGAAATTGTTGAAGAGGACAGCAATGATAAGGAAAAAGACACGGAATCCAAATATGACATAAACGATCTGATAGAGGAGATCAATACCTTTAAGCATATATCTTTAACAAATAATATAAAGACAAGCGATACGGAAATGGAATCCAGTAGCAATCGAAAAGATGAATATACTTCAATAAGAGACATTGCAAAAGATAGGGAATTTCTGAGTGATTCCAGAATGAAGATCAAAAAACTTGTAGCGCCCTATTGTTCACCCAAAGGATTGCAGATTCCTGATAGAAAATGCGACTACAATTCCATGGACTCAATGTTCAAAGATCAGTGCTTTTTCGATAATTTAAGAATAAGGATCAGTAAAATGATTCAGGCTGAGACGGAATATTCCCTGAAACATAAACATATATCCCCCAAGATCCTGGATAATAATTTGACTATAAAACAGATTGGACAAAATTTGGACAGTTCGCTGGCGGAGTTGCAGAGTTCTCTACTCAAATGCGAAATAAAATCCGAATATGAAGAAAGCAGCGAGTTGAGTGAACTAAAAAATGAGGAAGGCTACGAAGTTTCTTCGGATACATACAAAATAATAAAGGATATTGCTGAATATGTAGATCGATCTCTAGAAGAACTGGCAGATCTCTTTCTAGCAAACAAAGTCAAAAACGATGATGAAACCAGTGAATTAAGCGATTTTATTGAAGAGATATTTCAAGACGTAGATTCGGGGAAACCAAACTCTGATCTTCAAGAGTTTGTTGAAAGCTCCGGGGAAGAACTTGAAAATCTTCTAACCTATAAAGATACTTCTGAGGACACATATTCTTCGGATGTTAATGTTAAGGTTGAAGAACCTGAAAATCTAACCTATCAAGATACTTCTGAGCCCACATGTTCTTCGGATATTATTAGTAAGGTTGAAGAACCTGAAAATCTTCTAACCTATCAAGATACTTCTGAGGACACATATTCTTCGGATGTTAATAGTCAGGTTGAAGAACCTGAAACTCTTCTACCCTATCAAGATACTTCTGAGGACACATGTTCTTCGGATGTTAATAGTCAGGTTGAAGAACCTGAAACTCTTTTACCATATCAAGATACTTCTGAGGACACATGTTCATCGGATGTTAATAGTCAGGTTGAATCGCGTCTGACAGAACTGGAGGAGCTCATCCCGGACCAAATTTCGTACTTCGAGCTCGATCAATTTTTAGATGATTCCCTAGAAGAGTTCATGAAGCTATTACCCGACGAAGATTCGGAAAAGCAGGAAGATTCTAATGAAAACGAAAATGAATGTGATGCGGATAAAACACTGGTTAATATATCAAGTTCAGACGAGCTGTTAAATAATTCTGAGGATGTTACCCCTCGGGCTTAAAAATATTTTTTTTTTACCAAAACCTTTTGCACCTTTTAACAAAATAATCTTTTTTCAAATTTGTATCTTTAAAAATGGTTTGGCTTTAAGAGTTTATCTTTTATTCATACATTTATATATTGTTATTAAAAGCCTGGAAAATTAAATTATTTTCTTCAGCAAAATATTTTTGGAGATCTTGGAAATATTTTAAAAATTACAAAAAATTCAAAAATATGCATATTACATTATTCTAACATTTAAAACAAAATTTAGAACAATCTTGAATTTGTATTTCAATCTCAAAATTACTGGCCATGCCTCCTCTCTGAAGTCAAAATTAACTATTTGACTGGCAAAATCACAAATGCCACCCGTCCAAATGAATAATTAAACATAATTAGCAACTATTAACGAGAGCAAATCCCCCGGAGCGGGTAAATTCGAATGGAAAGCGCCAATCTGTAACACACAGATGACCAGCTCAGGGGCATCTCGGCCAAATCAAAGCGAATCAACTGCACAGATGAGGATGCTAAAAGGATGCGGGAGGGTGAGAGGGTGCCTGTGGACGGACCCTAATAAGTCAACTACAATGCATAAATTTCGGAACGGCAGCAGCAGGCTTAGGCCAGGTGGCAAACCCAAACACAAGCCCCAAACCCAAAATCGGAGGAGGCCCTGGCCAAGTGTTTGGCATTCCGACTTTAGCAAATAACCCGTAGAGTTGGCGAGGGCGGAGATGTGGCAGAGGGGCAAGGAGTGGTTCTCTGAAAGGAATTTCCTGATTGACAATGCGGTCCAGGTCGAACCCACCCACTTTTGTCGCCTTCTCCGTTGGCCAGGAGCAAATTTGGCAAGACAACAAAACGCTTTAACCTTTGACAGGCCATCACATTTCGATTGTTCGAAAATTTGTCACCCAACCAGCGAGTCGGACATTAAAATTGATTACCCCAGCAATTTGGCAAATATATGGTTTTGGGGTCTCTGGGATAGCTTCCATTTAGCTTCCTGCTTTTTTATTTACAGTGGAAGAAAATGATTTTTAATTGCAGAATAAATATTGTTCTGATAGTGAAGAGTATCTTTGAAATTCACAGAAATATTTAATTATTAAATGACTATTCACTAAATCTGCTCAATAAGTTGATATTACATTTAACTTTTTATTTACAGAGAAAAAAATTATGATTTTTATTTGTAGAATATATATTTTTCTAATACTGAAGAGTTTTATAGAAATTCACAGAAATTTGTTAATTCGAAAAAGGTCTATTCACTAAATTCGATCAATATCTCAAATAACTTAAATATATATAAATAGGAAATAAATATAATTTATATTTTAATCCCAGTATTGTTTTCCAGTGCACTTTCCTAAGACTGACTGAAGTTTCCATTTAATTACCATCATTTTGTCCAAAGTAGAAGCCATTTGAGCATAAGTTAAATCGAATAAGAAGTGAAATTTGTGAGGAAAATTAATACAAATGACAATTTCCGCATTGCCTTAAGCGTTTATCAATTGCCGTGTGGTGGGGTGCTAATCATGTAATCCTTTTTAAATGATTGCACAAACAAACGGATATTAATATCATAAACAATTTACACCACCAACTGCACAACATTCCCCTCCCAGACCCAGAAAAGAGCATTTGTAATGCTGTTTATTGCTTGAGGTTATTTAATATTCAATTTTCGGTTGCCGGTTCTCGTTTCTTGGCAATATCCCCGGTGCCACCTCATAAAATACGGCAAAAACTCATAAAACCCTGCACAAGCGTATTTTAATCTGCAGATGCCAAAAAAAAAAAAAAAAAAAACAGCAGAAAATAAAATGTACATGAATTTATCACGAGGATATTGCAAATACAAAATTGTTGCGAGCACATTTTATTGAGTTCCACTTAGTTGGATGTGGAAATATGTGTGGTATAAATACATATACATAGATATTCCCAAAAAAAAATATATTTATCACTTGTGTTTTGAAGTTTTTTAATTTAGAAATATCAACGTTTTTGTTTCTATAGTTTACAGTTAAATTAAGCTTTGAAAAGTTTCAGGTGCTGGTATTAAATAAAATTATAATTATTTTTGATTTTTATAGAAAGTAACTTATTATTTTAAAACAATAACATATAAATACGTAATAATTTAGAAAATATTGTTTTAAGTAAAATTGAATAAAACTTACTCCAAAATATTATAAGCTAAATAACTAGATTCAGAAGCCACGACAAAAGTGTCAAAATCATGCGGATATAAATCTATCATTTTTATATCTTTACAATTAACACTATAGCAAACACGTTAACTGGATTATCCATTTTCATTTTGTACAAGAACTCAATTATGGCCTTGGAGCAGATAAGTGGAATGAAAAAGCTTTCATTTATGAGGGGACATGAGTCGCTGTCCTCCGAAAGGACCTTGGGGGAGATCAGAAGGGACTCGAGCAATCTGGATGATCCCTTCGCCCTCATAGCGCCACCCTTTGAGAAGCCCCAGGAACGCCTCAACCAACTGGCGGTACAGAACAATGTGAGGATGAAGTTCGACCATGGAACCACCACGGTGGGATTCGTTTATGAGGGAGGCATTATCCTGTGCGTGGACTCGCGGGCCACGTCGGGAAGCTTCATCGGATCCCAGACCACACAGAAGGTGGTGGTGGTGAATAAATATATGCTGAGCACGCTGGCAGGCGGGGCCGGGGATTGCACCTACTGGGATCGGGTCCTGACCCGCGAGTGCCGCCTCCACGAGCTGCGCTACAAGGAGCGATTCGAGGTGAAGTCTGCCGCCAGATTTATTTGCAATGTGGCCACCCATTTCCGGGGAATGGGTCTGTGCATGGGAATGATGCTGGCCGGTTGGGACAACAAGGGACCCAGTTTGGTCTATGTGGACTCGGATGGCCTGCGCATCCATGGCAAGGTCTTCGCCGTGGGCAGTGGTTCCCTGAATGCCTTGGGAATCCTGGACACAGACTTCCGATTCAATCTCAGCGACCAGGAGGCGTACCATCTGGCATTTCGCTCAGTGTATCATGCCACCTTGAGGGACATCTTCACCGGCGGATTGGTCAGGCTCTATCACATAACCAAGAACAGCTGGCGATTGGTGTCCACCAAAGATTGCCAGGAGCTGCACGAAATGTATTCGAAGGCGGCGAATAACTATGGAGTCCTGGATTAACTTTAGGATAACAAATCTGCGAAATTATTTCACGTGAAATTTACTTTTCCACACTTTGTCACGTTTCCATAAAGTCCAACTGAAAGTCACATAAAGCAGGGTGTCAATAAATGTGATTTATAATATCTTTCAGGGCGAATTTAATTTTAAGACCATACATACTAGAAAAGAATATGTTAAATTTAAATTAAATTGATTTTTAGAAAATATATATCAATTAGGATTGCCAATATTCCCTTACTAAAGATAACCAAAATTATTTTATTTGGAAGTATTGTATATCGCAATAAGAAACCCCTTCTACGATCCACAAAAAATAAGACAAAATAATAAACAAGGTTAGCTTGTTTATTTTACAATTCGCTTACATGTTTTTAATTAGTGCAGCCACTGTTTACTTAATTTTTCACTCAATTTTTGTATGCTCCACCAACTTTTACAGCCAGAAGCAATTGGAACCCCAGTCGCTAATCATTTGGAGCTAAATTAAGTGTTCTAATGGAATGTTCTGATATCTTTCTTTTTTAATGCTGATACGGAAGGTTTGTGGAGGGCATAAAATAAGTCAATTGCCTTCTTTTCGGACACTGGCACAACAATTAAGTTAGCATTTAAGTCGAATAAAGGACAACGCCAGACACCAAAGGACGAGAAAAGGAGTAAAAGGGTTAAATATTTTGTTCGCTCTGCATAAATCAATGGGCATAGAAAATGCCGGAACAAAAAGGGTCAAATACTTAAATTTTTCTCGGCCCGCTCACTGCCAGCAATAATAAACAAGAAAGTGTGAAATAAAGCCAAATGGACATAAAAATTTGTATGTCCAACGAGGACAACAAGAGGAAGTCAGGAGCAGCAGGAGCAGGAGGAGCAGCAGGAAAGTACAAGGGAAAAATGCAGGCACAGCAATAAAACGCGGCGAATGCTTTTAATTTGAAATGCTGCGAGGACAGGACCGAAAGTCCTTGAAACTCTTTATTCCATCTTTCCGCTCCTCCTTCAGCTCCTTTTTTTAAGTGATTTCTCAGGGATTGGGATTGGGTTTGGGACGGGGATTGGAACCGGGGATCGGCGAAGGTGTGGGAGCACTTGTAACGCTTGTGTGGATTATAAATCCCAACGGCACAATAAACTGCTTTATTTGCAAAAAGTTCCTGGGCCCGAGGAGAGAAGAGAACGAAAGAACCGGGCCAACAAAATGAAATAAATTTAAATAATGTGCACTTGTAGGTGCCGCAAAATAAATTTTAAAATAAACATGGCAACAAAAGCGAAAAATAATAATTATTATAGTTTGCGAAAGTTTGCAAAATACAGAAGAGCCATTCAACATTGCAGAAGCTGAGATTATTTAAGCCACATATTGTTGCAGGTAAATTAAAAATGTTTTTTTTTTTATAATCCGTTCATATTTGGTCTTCTTGTTATTTTTTGTAGTTACCCAATTAACAACATCAACCCACTAAGAAACATTTATCATTATCCTGCCGCTCAATTCCACCTTCTGTTTATATGGAAAGCGGCCATAAACATCCTCGACTCTTGTTTTATGTGCCCGAGGAGAGTTAATAAATGTTGTCATTGCTTCTGGGCCCGGTTCTAACCCGTTTTGAAACAACCAATAAATGTCAGCGAGTCGGCGGAGCTGGACATAAACTACAATGGCCGGCGGATACTTTATTTAACACTTGCATAAACTGACATGGTCAGAGCTATCTCCACCCTCCTCCGGGGTTATGGGGCCATAAAAAGTGCAGGCCATGGGAATGGATGGATGAATGAATGGTCAGTGCAACCGGCGGATGGAAACACGTGCTCCTCTCGTTATTTCTATATGGGGGTCCAGGCGCATATCCTGGTGAGTCCTGGTGAAGTAAGAACAATAGAAATTTGTGGGATGCTAAAAGCGGACAGAGGAAAACCTTAAAAAAAAATAAATAATAGAGCAGTATTTAAAGACGTTACTCCGGTTACCTCTTTTAACTGTATAGTACTGAAACTGGTTTTCAGTTCGAGCTTCAGCTTCCCTCTACTATATCCATTTTCCATTTCCCTCTTTTTGCTCTCCTAATGACATTGGATCTTCTCGTTTACTATGCTGCAAATGTGTCCCTTAAATCTAAGCAAGCCGTCAACACTAAGCCATTGGATAGACGGAATCGTTGAGTGACTCTCTCGCTGGAGTGCGAAAATCAAAGTCATCACTTAAAGAAAAAGATCTGGATATTGAGTCCTGGAAATTTGTATTTTTTTGTTATTAGTAGGGAGCTCAAAAAAAAAAAGTTTACTAATTTTAGGGAACTATTTTACAAAGAAAATGACATTATTAATGGTTTGAGTTATTGAGAGTAAACTAATTTTAATATTAGAAAGTACCTGAATTATTAAAAAAAAATATTTTATGTTTAAAATCGTAAACTAATATTAGTAGGAAATAATATAGTATGCAATTCATGATATAGAAACTATAAATATACCTCCAATGTTCCTTTAAAAATGTCACCAATTTTTGGGCTGCTTTTAAATACATATTCCGATATACTTTGGAGTTCCCTGAATTTGTTCCCAGTACAGAATTTCTTCCAGGGCTTGCCACGCCCCCAAAAAGCAGAGCGCCTCCAGCTTTAGGGGCATAAAAAAATATTATGTCAATAGATAAAAGTCAAAGTGGAGACGACCGACAGCGAAGGCAACATCGTGGATAACAAACAGCAAACATTGGCCAAATGTCGCGTGTTCAATTGTGAAGGCCCAGCCTCCTTATCCAGTCCTTTTGGAACCTCCCTCCCTCCCTTTCAGCACCATCCTACCATTGAATTACCATCCCCCTCACCCCGAGCCACTGTCAGTGTTTATTTTATTGATGTCGCTACCGCTGCTTTCGGTTCTGCAAGTCGAGGAAACCATGACAAAGTCATCAGGGGGTGGCAAGTGGAGGAGCAAGTGGAGGAGAAAGTGGGTGCCGAGTGGGTGAAAAGGAGAAGGTGGTCGGCGGGTGGCAGGACAATGGATCCTTCCTTGTTTTACGACCAACGAAGCGGCCATAATTGTGCATTCGCAGTCACAGTCACATTCGCATTCACTTGCTTATTATGGGCCAACGTGGAATGGCTTGTGGCCAGGACGGATTCCTCCTCCGCTCCTTTCATGGGATTCCCCAGCTCTGGCTCTGGTAATTTGCAAGTGATTTATGGGACCTTGTGCATAAAGCAAAGGAGGGTCAAAGGCTCGTCCCCGGGAGGCAACAATTTCCATTTGCCATTCGCATTCGCTCCCCATTCAAAACACTTGATTAGCCGCGATGATTGAACGGTTATTGGTTATTGGTAAATCGAAAGTTGTGTTCTTTGATGGCAGAATGGGAACTGAGGTCGAGGTGCTATTATTATTTAAAATTCTTCAAGGATAGGTATAAGATTTATTATATATATCAGGAAGAAAATAGCTTATAAAATGTTCTTCCCTTTAATTCAAGGTAGTTTATGAAATACTAATTATTTTCTATCAATTATAAATCTAAACAAAATGTACCTAAATAAAAGGTATTTAATTTCTGCATGAATTAAACCATTTTTTCTATGCTTATTGATATAATTAAAACTTTTCTAAAAAAAACCCTTTTACATATTTTGGAACCGTTTTTTAAATGTCAACTCCCTTCCCAATTACAAAAGAACCTCTTTGGCCCACTTTTGACATGATATGCCTTTCAGGGAATTTTATATTATTTTGATTTATTAGCCAGTGCCAACCGCAGGCGTTGCAACCACTCAGCAGCACTCTGTAAACCGTAATTTGTGTTACCCCAAAAACGAACCGACCATTTGACAGCTACAAAAAAATAAAATAGTAGATGTATAAATATTTTCGGGCAGCAGCACATGCAATCTTCTGTAATTTTCACACTTGCAGTGCACCGAAACCTAGCACAATCCCAAAACCAGCCAACAACCAAAAAAAAAAACAACATAAAATGCAACAAATATTTTATAAAAAAATATAACCAACCCGGAGCTGTCAGCGCAAACAGTTGCAAACAGACATGAAGATTATGGTACGTAGGGGGATTCCCAGGGCGGTAGTTACATTGTAGTTACATATAAGTGCGCATACATATAGATACATATATATATATATATATATATATGAGATTGCCAGATCCACACGTTTTTCCATTTGTTTGTTGGAAAAGCAAATTTGGTAATTCTGTTTCTAGCACACTTGAAATTATTCTCCCTTCGCCTCGGCCACAATGAAAAAACACAAAAGTTTCCCCGAGTTCTTCGGAAAACTTCTTTGTGGCATAAGTTGGGAAATTTATTGAGCTTGCACGGAAAGTTGGGCCCTTGGCAAACAATTTTGATATGAGTATTGAGATTGAATTCAGAATGGGATATTCCACATACTTAAACGTAAACAAATTTGTCACATTAGACGGATAATCGTTGAGTTCGAGTTCTTAAAATAAAATTCAATTGAGGGATTTTCCCTTGATGGGATTTTCCCTGATAGATTGAACTCAAATTGTTGGGGAAGGGCTTTGAGGTCGCAGCTTTTGTTTAACTGCTTTTGTCATTAGCATCTCAGCATCTCGGAGTTGTTGCAATTGCAAATTCAATATCTAGTCAGTTGAGGTCACTCCACCTTAAGAACATAAATCCTGACAGCTTGAGTTTGTTTCCCTAAGTCGATTTTTTTGTTATTCCGACGCCGCCAGGACTCAAAAAAGGCCTTAAGCTGTCAACTTTAGCATATTTCAAGGAGCCATCCACGTTTTTTTTTTGTTTTTTTTTCCTTTCCTCAGCTTACTTAGCAGCTTTTTGCTGTTCTTTTATTTTTTATTTGGTTTCTTTGACTGCCTGTTTTTTGCTGGGGGAAACACTCGTCTAAGCTGGTGGAAAATCGCAAATTTATGTTAATTTTACGTAGACATTATTGTAAATGATGAGCACGGGTAGGAAATTAAAAGAAATAAAATGTGAGAGTCGACAAAAAGAAAATTCTCGAAATGATATGCCATATAAAAACAAAAAGTGAACTACTTTTTGGCTGCTGGGACTTTCATTACTCACCTATAAAATCTTTTCATGGAAATGAATTCAAATCACCAAAGGCCAAAAGGCTGCCATTGAAATCCACTTAGCCAAAGGACCTGCCACTGGGCCAGAGGCAAACACAGACATGGTAATACGATTTTCACTACAATTTCCATACATTATATATGAGATTCGTGCAGCATTTTTCATGCTTGCAGTAGTTTTATCTCATTCAAATCACCCGTTTCATTCGATTTCCCAGAACGGGTGGAAATAAACGCAGAATTTGATAGATGTTCGTACGTTCTGACTGGGCAAATGTGACTTACTCTCTTTTTTTTTTTCTTACACCCATTTTGTAGTGGGGAAAAGTTTGTTTGTCCGAATGTCGGTTTGTTTATACTTCACTATCTCCGCTCCTCTGTCTGTTTATTTATTTTTGAAAATAAATGCTTCGAGCTTCGGAGCTGCTTCTGGACTCCTCCCGGTTCCTCCGATGTCGAAGGAGACTCTTGAAGAATTGAATTGAATTAAATTGTACAAAGTTTGCTCGCCTCCAACTGCAGCGTTCAGATAACCAAACGGGGCAGCTGTCGAGTGGGCGATGGCGATGGCATATAAATGCTCCAATATTTGAGCGAGGCATCAGGATTTTTCCATTTCTCCATTTTTTATACCAGAAGCCAATGGAGTGAACAGTAGCAGCTTAAACCATATTGTTGTTTAATAATTTATGGAGTTAAATGCTTGAAAATTATGCAATATAAGTGGGTTAAAACTATTCATCCTTTTTAATTTTGCATTTAATTTCCTATTAAACAATATTTTTATTTACCCAGGAAACTTAGTATCAGAAGGCTTAAATTTATATTGTTGTTTATAACTAATGTCTTGAATTATTATCTCATTCCAATTTACCTTAAATTCCTATATAATTAATATTACTTATTTCTTGAATTAATAGTGGTTTAAAGCTATTCATTATATTTAAATTTACCCTTAATTTCGTTTTAATATTCCAATATCAAAAACCAATATTTTTATTCATCCAGGAAACTAAGTTTTAGATGGGTTCAAGGATTCTTTGAATTTTACATATTTCTTGAATTATTAGTGTGTTCAAGCTATTTATCCCATTTAAATGTACCTTTAATTCCTTATTAATATTCTAATTAAAACAAAATATTATTATTATCCAGGAAACTAAGTATGAGAAGGCTTAAATGGCTTAAATTAAATATATTTCTTGAATTAATTTCCCTTTACTTCAACATAATAATTGAGTTGGTAGACGAAAAATCAGAAAAGCATTGGCATACATTTCTTCTGGCCCTTTTGTGAGCTCCGAAAATGTGTTTGCTCATTTCGGTTAAACGCTTTCTAGTGGGTGGAGTACTTCCTGGTGGATTGCTCTGCTCCTGGCACTGGCATTGGCATTGCCAGGACTTCCTGTTCCTCATTTGGTAAACACACAATTACCTGAGCGTGGCTGGGCCATGATTTGCATTGCACTTGAATTATTTCCGTTTGCAATGCTTTGCCTTTCCCGCCGGCGGAAAGTGGAAATGTGGAAAATCGGTGGAAAACTGTCGGCAAGAGGTCGGAAAAGCAGGAAAGGCGCCCGCCCGCCCGCCCGCACATATGCATAATTTCATGTTCGCTCCTAGGCTACGTGGGGCTCATTTGGTTTGCCTTAAACGCTGCTATAGTTTCCACTTACATTTCACTTTCTACACTTGGATAATGATTTGTACAATATCTTAATATGATTTTTAAAATAAAAAAGTATGTATTTATTTCATAAAAAATTATTTTAAAAATCACTTAATGGTTGGAATCTTTTTAGTTACCATAAAACATATAAAATATATTTGCAATATTTTCCTTACAATATTTTCCTTTTCTTATATAAAAGCATTTATTTATTAATTAGCGCGCTGCTACTTTACAGTCAGCTTAATCTAAATAAATATACATTTAAAAAAAAATATATTTTTTATAGCTACACAGCAGTTTAATATATAATATTCATTATTTTCAGTGGATGACATGCTGCAGATTTTTCATGGTAAGATCCTGAAAAATTAAAATTAAATTAAATGACAAATATATTTAAATTAAAACTTCAAAGGACAAAATATCCTTAGTGTATTTCTTCAAGTTTTTGTCTCAGTCTCTATTATGACCATATCTTCCTGCTCCAAACGTGTTCCTTGCCACAAACAAAAAGTTTATGCAATGCGCTTTGTATGCAGATTACCTGCATTTGGGGAAGGAGCTTGAGCTTGGGGTCCCTAATGAGAGCAAAAAAATTTCATAAAAATCCGCATAAAATGGAGCAAACTGGAAGTGAAACTGAAACTGGAGATAAAGCGGGATCTATGGGAGGGAAGGGGAATGGAGCGGGGGGCAGGACCTTTTGCGTATTGTAAATGCTAAATTTATGCGCAATGAAGAGTGAAAAGCAATAAGCTCTGCCAAGTTGTGCATGAAAGGGAAATTGGCATTGACATGGGCCGGCTGGCAGCCCTTGTGGATCGGCTCGGATCCGATTCGATGTAGGTCGGCATTAGCGCACAATATGTTTATTGAATTGTCGGCGGCAGATAAGGGGTGAAACTAAAGCGAAAGCGAAAAAGTTTTCCCATAGTTTTCCGGCTGGAGAATGGCGAAATGAACAGCGACAAACTCGAGATCTAATCGAAACTCAATAACAAAAGGTTACAGTGTTGCTCTCAATTTTATTCGTGCATATTGTGCATTGTAAAAGTTGAGGAGTTCATGTGGGTGACAATAATATATTCCAATGTTTAATAAATTTTAAATTACAGAAACGAAAAATAATACAAAAAAAAAAATTTACGAAAATGAAATATTTGAATGTTGTAAACTTCAGTTGTATTAATAGCAATAATTATTTGTGAAATTAAATAACAAAATTAACAGTAAAATACTACATTAAATATCATGGCTTATAAAACAAAATTTCTAGATAAAGTTCTGTATTCCTTTAGTATTATAAGTTGAGTTATCATAATTATTTAAATACTCCTTTTGCTTAGTAGTTTATAATACAAATATTCAGATATTTTTTGCATGCAACAATCTCTATTAAAATCACAACACGAATCTAATTCAACTTACATTTTTCTCACTTTACTTAAGCGATAATCAAATCCCTTAAAAACAAAAAAAAATAGTAATTTGTTAACTGCATCGCGTGATTGTTTATAACCACTCTCCATTGGTAATTCAACTGACCGCAGGCTAATTAGCCAGGCATTGTAATTAGACACTTGCATTTGGCCAAAAACTGTGTTAGTTTTCTTCTTGTATAGTATGCTGCCTTTTTATAATCAACACTAACGCTTCATTAGCTCTCGGATCAATCCGGAATATATGCGATATACATATATGCCACTGGGGTGTTTGAGTGGGTGCGGTTTTTAATTAGTTTCGGTTTCGATTCCGGCCTCCTGCAATCAGACGGCGAATTCTCAAACGAGGTTTCGCTTTGCATGGCAATGAGCCGCGAATTGGCCACTTGGCAATTTGATTGCGGTTCTTTTGACCGGGCTACTTGTTGGCAGAGGGGTTTCCTTTCTAATTAAAATTATTAAAACAAATACCGAA
>JAJJHY010003831.1:13768122-13800655 GCA_021224005.1 Drosophila setifemur | reverse complement strand
GGGGGGCAGAGGTGGCTTCCTTTAATTAAAATCTAAGCCCACAAAACTATTTGCTCGGCGACCGAAACTCCTGAAAGTATGCAATCATGTGGAGGGATTGAAAAGTGGAATTAAAAATAATGGGGCAAAACATTTTTCATAAATAGGATATTATATGTTCTTTCATTTCCTTCTGTTCTCAAATATCAAAGATTTATTTTAAACTCTCTGCCCTCGAGGCATTTTTTCCATTTATTGAAAGTGAGCCGAATCCCAGAGCCTTGACCTGGAAAAACTAGTTTAGATTGCAGGCTGTCCATTAAAAATAGCCTTTGTGTTGATTAGTTGAGGTTTTGGGTTGTATGGCCTTAATTGGTATTTAAAAATGTAAGGAGTGGCAGACAGGGAAAGCTGATTTCCATAGGTCAAGACTCCTTAAATAAACGTCGACATATATTTACAAGCGCATTTCCTCCCCCCCCAAGTGGAAAGGTCTCAATGAATTTTCGCACTTGCCGACAGAAAGGAAGTTTTAATGCCTTTTATCCTTTCGATGGGCGAAATCGCATGTTAAGGTAATTAATATGCGGGCCTGCAAAATATTTATTTTCGCACGCAACTGCCGGCAGTCACTCAGAGAGCCCTTCATTCTTTCAGCCTCTTAGTCCATCCTCTTGGCCGGAAAACAAAAACAATTACCCCGATGTGTGGGTATTTCCCTGTGTGAGTGGCAATTATAAGTTGTTTCGTGTCTGTTAATTAAATGTGTCCAGCGAAGGCATTTAAAAAGCCCCAGTTATTTACAAAGGCGCAACATGGCGTATACGCGATCAAGGAGGAGGCTCAACTGAAGTCCTCGCATAAGCTTAATCACCCGGCGAGAATTCGAACGATTTCTGTATATACATATATATATATATATATATATATATATGTATGTTTGTCGGGGGTAGTGCACTTCAGCATTGCAAAAATATTAAGATAAAATATTATTCGATAATTTACCAGCTCAGCTACTGGGGTTATTCTGTTTTTTCCCCGTTCGAGTAAGCAAGGATTAATTAAGTGGCCCGTTCGCCTGGTAATTATGGGAAAGTGTGAAATTTCGCACCAATCATAAAATGCCAGGTCTCCAGCTGATCGGCGGACAAACAGGTGTTAATTAGGCATTAAGTCGAAGCTGGTAATTAATCAGCTCAAAAGTGTCCATAAAAGCAAAGCATTTAAGTGTCGCCCCCAAAGTGTCAGACCCAAAGTTTTTCCCCCGTATTTTTCCCACCTAATTTTCCACTCCCGCCGCTGACACGCGGTTTTGTGGCTTCCAAGGTGAGTGGCGGGAAAATGGGGGAAACTCACACGGGAACTAGCTAAAAACTAAACAGAAAAGCTTAAATGGCAGCAGTTTGCCAGTCAACCCTATTTACACGGGCATCGCAATATGCGTGGGGAGCTTATGGAATTATTGTTTACCTAAGTCTAGTTTATAATTAAATAAATAAGGTAAGGTTTATTTAATAAAATTAATAAATATATAGTGTATTTTGTAATTGCCTAATTTTAAATGCATTTTGTGAGAAAAAACATTTTCTTCCCTTACTTAAATAAAATAAAATAAATAAGCAGCGTTTTTTGTTTCTTGCCCAATTTTATGTGTATTTTGTACGAAAAACTATTTTTCTTCTCTATTTACTAGCTTTAAAATGTTTACATTTAACCTAATTATTATGCTGGCTTACATTTTTTTTCCCCGCATTTTCATTTGGAATTAAAGGTTCACTGGCTTTGTGGTTTTATTCCGCGGATTTGCTGCCCCAACCCTCGCCTTCGCCCTCGCCCATTATGCAGCAGTTGCACTGTAAATATTTGCATACGTGTTGCAAAATTAGTTAAATAAGCATTTATTGTTGTTCTACGCTAAGCTGCTTGGTTGCAGCGTTTGTTGGGCTACAACATTTAAATTACTTTTAATGTTTGCCTTTGTCGCAGGAAAAGACCGCGCGCGTCTTCCACTATTAACAAAAAGGTAATTTCCCAGCAAATTGACACAAAAGGCGGCGCAAGGGCAGGGGTAAAAGTTTGCCACCCGAAAGTTGTGTTGTTTAATTTTTCGGGAGCAACGTACACAGATACACCCACACACACACACACCTACACCCACACATACGCACACACAGCCATTTGCAGAGACAACATCAAAATTTATGTAAATGAAAATTGCATTGCATAAGCTCCGTTCGGTAGCTTCCCGCCGTTCCGTTACGTATACGCAGTGTGTGCAGCGGAGGCAAAGTGTCGGCGACAGTGGCTGCCCAAAACCATTTTCCACGTAGTATTAGCACGCTGTGCCTTCATTATTTGTGCCATCCTTTAAGGCCGTGGGAGTACTGGGGCATCGAGCCATTAAGGCAACCGGCTGCCATATTGCCCCAGGTACTCGTAGACACCTATATATACATATATATATATATTCTGCACTAGGTCTATGGCAGCTATCCTCCGCCACTTTTCCTTTAGTTTTCCCATTTTCTTTATTGGTTTCTTGCGCCACGCGGCGAAAACTTTCAACAAGTTTGCCTCTTCTCAGCTCGGCGTTCATGTGGATTAAAGGGGAAGAGGTTCATCTCTCTGTGCCTGCCAGTGACAAAATTGTTAACCAAAAACTATCAGCCTTAATAGTCACTAAATAGTAAAAGACCAACATGCTGGGGTCGCAAACTTGGGATGTGCGGAGGCATTTTTCCTTTGCCTAAATTTCCCAGCACATATCCATAATTAAGAAAATATTTTACAAAATAATTGGCATAAGCAAGGGCTTCAAACAAGGCTTGGGAAAATGGGGATCTTGAAGATAATTCAGGAGAAAAATCAGATGGAAATATACGGAGAGGAAGTTTAATACCATAAATATGTTTTACTAAAATTTCTAAAAATTTACTAAACTAAAAACGATTTTAATTACTATGTCTGCAATAATTAAAAATGATATCACAACACCAACCAAAACAGTCAATAATTGAACTCTCTCTCTCTGCAGGCCATTAAAGCTGATTCTCCTATAGGAATTCGGGGTATGCCTTAGCAATGCTTTGCCAATTATCCAACCACGAAGGGTGGCTGCTGGCAGCGCGGGCAAACCACTTAATAAGCCCGCCAACTGGCCAGTACCCCTTTTTGTATCCCACCGCCGCCCCTGGCCAATTCCCAGCTACCAACTCCCGTTCACAGATCGTTGACAACTGTCCGTGGCCGGGAGGATTGTATCAAATATACAAGTAAATTGCTTCATTTTCGAATTTCTGTCATAGCCGACGTGCTTTGTACCGCTCTTTCTCTCTTATATTTATATGCCCTAACTAAGGGTATTGATGGGTTTTTGATAAGTTTGGAAAATATTAATTACTTAAACAAATTCTCGTAACAGATTTATGTATGCAATTGTTTCATGTGGCTTTTATAGGATATAAAACTATACCAACTACTAACTATATCCTAACCCGGCTTTAATGATTGATCTTTTAGGGTATTCCAAACTTCGGTTTTTAGAGCCCTGCTTTTTTTTTGTTATTGTGAGCCTGTCTCTGCCTGTTTCCTCTTTGGCTCTTCATATATGTTTGGAAATCTATTCGTGCCACGAATTTCATTTTCAACTTGGCAGCTGCAGTGTTTGTTGTTGCCGAAGCGAGACGTGCAACGGCTGCCAGGCAACTTATTAAAAATGTCTGCAGTAGCAGCAAAAAGGAACTCAGATAAAAAAATGCTAAAAAAAACTCCAGGCAAAAGAAAATTATTTGCCGCAAAACTTGCCGAGTCGGGAGATGAGAGTGCAATGTCGTGCCATGTAATTGTCTTTGGAGAGAGCTTAAGTAAAAGTGCTTTGATTTCCGACATTAAATTAACTGCATGCTGCTGCTTTAATTGTCCCTCGCACATCCTCCAATTACAATCTGAGGGGAAAGAGCATTTCAAATTAGAGCCACTCAGCATGCACTTAACAGAACATCACAAAAATTGTCGAATAAAAATATAAATCTTTAAGCTAATAGCTCTTTCTTTTCCAAAGAAAATCTGGGTTAAAGCAAAATAATGATTGGAACACTATTATTAGTTTATAATTGTGTGTTGTTTCATTGATTCATATCATTTCCTTTTTTTGATCATTTATTTTTTTGGTAGACCAGATTCATTTCCAGATGATTGAGTTAAAAATTTGATTTAATTAATGATTATTATTAGGTTTATTTAATTATTAAATTTTGTTTAATAATAACAAAAGAACTAAACTTGAAATGACATGGTACTAATATATAATTCATGTTTAAAGCAAATATTGATTGAATTAGAATTATAAATTTACAATTATGTGTTGTTTTGCATAATTTTTTGATAATTTATTTCCATGGTAATTCAGATTCAAAGAACTTGCGAAATTCTAATAAATTTGTTTCTGAATGATTGAGTTTGAAAATATTGTTAATATTCTTTAATTAAATCAATTAAAGAATATTAACAATATTTTTTTGACTAATAAATTTTGGTTTAATAACAATAGAACAAAAACTTGAAATAATATGGTAGTAGTAGTACCTATGTTGTATTACGAGGAAAAATTAAATATTATACTTGTATATATTTACTATATATAGGAAAGTCCTCCCTTTTCCCATCCGTATAAGCTTTGGCAAATTGAATCTTACGTAATGCCATATAAATCGAGCCGCCTTCATATAAGAAATTCACTTACAACGGCAGCCAGTGGCAAAGAAAGAATTGCAATCGAAATTACTTTTAGCTCTCGGACGAGAAATTCAATTTGCATTCAGGGCGGCTGAGCGCGGAGGTGGAGCGGTTGGGTGGTTCGGTGGTTCAGTGGCTCGGTGCGGGGTTTGGGTGGCTGCAATGTCGGGTGTCGATGCATCATCGGTGCTCAAGTATCTGCAGTTCGCCTCCGGTCCGCTGATTCCTGCCTGCTCCAGCATCAATTATGCTACGAATTTCTTTATTACAATTATCTCGTTGCACTCTTGGGCCTGAATTTCTCATTGTTTGCCGCCAGCCCATCATCAACATCATCATCTCGGAGGGTTCTCCAGTTATTTTCTCTGTTATTTCTTATTTCTTCCTCTGTTTGATGAGCAAGTGATACGGCAGTCCCTGGGAAATTGGTTTTAATTTTGCAACTTGACGTGGCTGGCCACTTGTCGTGGCAATGACTCCTCGGTCTCTGCCTCTGCCACTGTCTCTGGCTCTGTTTTCTTCTCCTCCAATGTCAATGTCTTCCTGTTTCCAGTTACCCATCCTCCGATTTCAGGTGTTCTGGATTTAATGAATGAAGATTACAGGCCAAGCGTTGGCTCAGATTTATGCGTAATGATATTCAAACAGGTTATTTATTGACTTAAGTCTTTGGCTCTGCTCGAGGCTCAGCTCTATTT
This sequence comes from Drosophila setifemur, assembly GCA_021224005.1. Classification (NCBI taxonomy): domain Eukaryota; kingdom Metazoa; phylum Arthropoda; class Insecta; order Diptera; family Drosophilidae; genus Drosophila; species Drosophila setifemur. The sequence continues at coordinate 13,795,244 of JAJJHY010003831.1, read as the reverse complement.
GCTTTCCTCGGCAAACAACTTGATAATTAACGCATCAAATGCAGACAGGCCAGTTTCTTGGGGATAAAGATCTTAAGTTTCCTATGTGGGATTAAAAAGTAATCCACAATTAGCGATCAATTGGAGGAATCATATTGATTTCCGGGGGAGTGCATTTGAGAAAAGAAAATTAGGTATTAAGTAGATAGAATTATAATTTCAATTATGGTAAGAAGATTGAATTATTAAACTCCTTTATACCAACATTTGTATATTCTCTCAGTTAGAGATAATTGATTTTATAATTCCAACAATTTTCTGCTATTCACACGTTCCAAACTTTTTTAATACAATCTAACAGATACTTATAACTTTGCCCCATCAAGTTGCCACGCTTGAAGTGTACCCCCAATCAAGGGGTATTAACAATGACCAGACCCGATGCCGAGATAGAACACATACTTATAGTATGCCGTCACACTTGAGGAGCAAAACCAGAGTTTGCACGACATTCGGATGGACGGACAAACGGACGGACAGACGGACGGACAGACGGGGATCTCAACGGGAGACGAACGACGAGCAGGTGTTCCAACTTATTCATTAAAAACAAAAAGGAAACAGACAGGGGCTGGCAGGAGAACAAGGAGGAGTACGAGGAGTACAAGGAGGGCGGAACTTGGGCCAACACCCATTGTCAGTTCCATTGAGAGTCTGAAGTGCCACACACTCGAAAACAAAATTGATTTCGAGATGGAAAAAAAATATACACGCACAAGAGAGATAAACTTGTTTAATGACTACAAGTTGGTGGCAACTGAATTGTTTCCGATTCGAATGCCTAACATTTGATAGTTGTTTTCTTGCAGTGTACTCCCGTTGGCTGAAAGTTTTGCCCCTCTGCTTCAGCTGGTTAAGATTGTGGTCGACACGCAATTGCGGCAATTTTAAGTTGGATGCGCTCACTTCGCTCCGCGAAGCCAACGGAGCGACTCAAAAGCCAAGCTAAACGCTTAGAACCTTCCCTCCTGGAAAGGCACATCCGCCGCAGTCCATCCTGGCAAGTTTCTTGCGGCAGCGACAACTGCCAACAAGCAACTAGCGATGGCACTGAAAGAATTTCCTGATTACTGAAGGAAACTTCTATATTTCAGAAAACTTTAATAATCAAAAATCAATCGGTAGCCCCATGAAATGTTAAATGTTAAATACTGATAATAACAAGGTTAATTATTTTGAATAAATATATTATAGCCAAATGTAAATTTAAATGTATATTCTGGGGTACTTTAGAAAACTTTAACTATCAAAAATCAGATAGCAAATAAAAATCCCGATGAAAATTGGAATGAAAACAATACCCTGATTAATGAGGCAATTAAATTTATTTTGTGTAACTTTTAAAAATATTAATGTAAATTTAATATAAATTTCTGGGGTATCTCAGAAAACTTTAACAACCAAAAATCAATCAGAAAGTTAATATAGGACCTTTAAATTTGAAATAAATTTTACTGATAATAAGGTTAATCTTACAGTTTGTAGTAGGTGACCAATAAATAATTAACTCTACGACCTGTGTGAAATTAACAAATTAAAAAATGTGAAATTGGAATTACCTTGCAGGTGCATCGAGTTCAAAATTAACTGCTCTTTTCTTTCAGTGCACCTACTAGCATCTCCAACTGGCTGCATCGACTGAAACCGAAGCCGGTTTTGGGTGTGTTAACTTTCTGTGCCCGGTAGCGCTGATTGCCAAGACAACGACAGCCCAATTCATTCAGCGGTCTCGCCTTTCAGCGGCAGCAGCAGCTGCTTGAGGTTCCTCGGCTGAGGATACTTGGATGCCACTTCCAATTCCATTTCCCATTCCCCCCACCCCTTGCCAGTGGCTCCCCCAATCCTTTGGCCAAGTTTTGCATGTAACTCTGGCTCTGGCCAGAGTCTCCGGAGGCGAAACCAGTTCGATTTATCATGGTCAAAGTTATGATCGCTTAAGTGCCGCCGTTTAGTGTTCCCGGTTTAGCATCTTCAATTGCTCATCATAAATTCAGCCCATGACAACACTAATTGCAACTCGCTCGAAATAATAATAACTTTGGAGTACGATTTTTTGCTACTTATCCGGAGGTAAATCCGCGTGCCTGCGAATTATTCCTTTTTATCGGTGCATAAATCTCATATATCATATGCCTAAGCTGATAATTGAGGGTTGTGGCATATTAATTTGGATAAATAAATATAATCTTTAATAATACATTTTATAAGCCCTTAATATACTTAATATAATATTCAAAAGGCCTTCTATGTTCTTAATACCAGTTAAACGATTTTAAATTATTTATTACCAGTTTATATCATTTAAATGCCATATATATATATATATTGAAACACATTAAAAGATTTTCAATTACTAGCTACCCCTTTATATCAACTAAAATAATATTAATTAAAGTTTTATAAATCACCCTTCAAAAACGTTACTTTGAAAATTAATGATTTGAATTCATCTAATCACTAAAATCATAAGTACATATATTATTTGATAATTCTAATGAAATGCATTTCTAAGACTTACGTAGATTTCATTAAGAGGCCCATATATACGTTCTAAAATATATAGAAAGATTTGTAATTATTTGCATCTCTTTTATATCAATCGAAATATTATAAAATAAAGTGTATTAAATCCCACTCCTAAAAATGGTACTAATCACCAAAATCATAAGTATATTATTTGATAATACAATTTGTTTGATCTTAACCAATTTACATAGATTTCATTTACAAAAGATTTTCAAATACTTGCTACCCTTTTATATCAATTAAAATAATATTCAATAAAGTGTTGAAAATCACCCTTCGAAAACGTTACTTTGAAAATTTATCAATTGAATTCATCTAATCACTAAAATCATAAGCACATATATTTTTTGATAATTCTAATGAAATGCATTTCTGCAATCTAGATTTCATTAAAAGATCATAGAAAGATTTGAAATTATTTGCATCTCTTTTTTATCAATTGAAATAATATAAAATAATATAAAGTGCATTAAATTACATTCCTAAAAATGGTACAAATCAACAAAATCATAAGTATATTATTTGGTAATACAACTTAAATGCATTTCTGCAATTTACCTAGATTTCATTTACAAAAGATTTTCAAATACTTGCTACCCTTTAATATTAATTAAAATAATATTAAATAAAGTGTTGTAAGTCACCCTCCCAAATATAGTACTCCCAACATTTATCAATTGAATTCAGATAAGCACCAAATTAAAACCATTAAACATTGTTGAAAGTTCAGTAACTCTTCAGTACTTCACACTCTTCCAGCGACCATCGAGAACATATCATTTGGATTGGATAAGCGCATTTGGCAGGCCATAATTACTGGCCCGGCAATTATAATTATTTATTCAGCAAAACCATTTTTGATTGCCATCCGTGCAGAGGGTGTAATTCATAATCGATTGTTGGTATGCCAAACGCATATAACCGAAATAAAGCCACAAAATAATGCTCAACTGAGTGTGTGTGTGTGTTGTATGAAAAGATCGTTTCTACTATATGCTTTCCGATGTGACGGAAGTCTAGCACCACCAAATAGAAAAAAAAAACATGAATACAGAACCCCAACGCCGCAACTCTTTCAAAAAGAGGCCATAAATATTGTTCATTTGTAAATAAATGGCTAACAAAAAACTGAAAAGAAAAAAAAAAAAAACAGAATAGAAACAGAAACAGAAAATAGAAAATAGTGAAAAGCCAACAACTCACAGGGCATATAAAACATTGTTCATGTTCATTTCCAGCACTTGGTTTTCTATTTCCTAGGCAAACATTCGCTGTGTGTGTTTCTATTTTACTATTTTTTATTACAGTATCATCTTCCGGTCACTTTGTCAGCTCTCCAGTACATTTCTCAGCCCAAACAGTTGCGACCAGCAACCAGACAAGTGGCCCGACTTCGAACTTGAATTATTATTAAAAAAAACAAGACGGAAAAATAGAAGTACGGCCGATAAGCGGAAGTTCTATAGACGAAGTCGACGCGTGGATAGTTGCCATTTATGGGGCCCTACACTGCCAGAAAAGGGGGTCAACTTGTTAGACTTAGGTGGGGTTTTTCCGGGTAATTTAAACTCCATAATCATTACTCTTTTGGTCTGCCCTACTAAGGTAGTGTGGCATGTATTTATATTTCTTTAATTAATGCATTTTTAATTTCAATATTATTAGTTCCATATCTGTAGTTATTTGAGTTTAATATTGTTAAGCCATAAAAGTAAGTTATAGGTATTTTCTGACTTTATTTATGATTAAGACTAGATACGCTTGATTTTTGTTTTCATAAAAATAATATTCCTTAAAAACAGCATACACTTAAATACAGAATTATTATATCTTTATTATTTCTTCGAGGTATCTAACACTTGCTTTAACTTCTCAGCTGTAAAATAGCCAAGCTTAAATGTTTATTGATATTGATATGCTGTAAGCCTTTCCCACCTGCCACCACCCACAGACTACCTCTCACCTTTAGCCGCTTGACCACCACTGACCACCTCTGACCACCACCACCAACCCCCGCTGACCATCATCGCCCAACGCTACTTAAAAGCAGTTCGCGCGACTGCACAGAGAGTTGGGAGTGGATGTTGGGTTCGGGGAATTGGAAGTGGATGTGGAAGTGCCGCCGACGCCGACGCCCAGAAGGGAGCTGTTGTGCCCAGAATGACCACCACCATGGGTACGTAACCGGACCCCCTCCGCGCCACCATCGGAGCCACTCCACCCACGCACACGCACACGGCTATATACGATGTGCTTTGAATATAAATTACACAAATAGTGCACACGACTTTGACGACATTGAACGCAGCCACATCATACAGTGGGTTGAAAAATATTGAACAGAATATTTAAATATATTAAAACAGTTAATAAGTTCAAAATAATTATATTCTTAGTTTTTTAAAAATTGAAAAAAAATTTAATTAAACAATATATTGTTTCATTACCACATTTTACTAAATAAACATAAACATTAAACATATTGGATAAAAACTTAACTTAAATATATTAAAACAGTTGATCAATTCAAAATAATTGTATTCGTTCCTATTTTAAAAAGAAATATATAATAATAAAAATAACGCAATAAAAATATTAATGTTGGACAATAACTTAATGTTAATGTAAAATGCTATGCACACATTATGATAAGCATTACTTTCCTAAATTAAAGAATATATGTAAGATATATTTTTTAAGTCATTCAATTTAATCATCAAACTTTATTTTGGTTTGTGTTCTATTCGTTCTACTGTGTTCATTGCTAATTACTGTTTAAAAATTGAATAAAATATTGAATTTAAAAAAAATGTTAGATTTACAATATATTCCACATAATTAAATTTTAACATTGATAAAAATATTGTTCTTGGAATATTAAATTACATATAAAATAAATACGCACATTATTATAAACATTACTTTCCTGAATTCTGAAATATAAATTGAATTTAATTTAATTCTGGAATAAAATTTGATTGATATTTTGGTGTGTTTGGCACCACTGTGCAGATCAGCTGCCTGGGGCTCTGGTCGTGTCAACGTTGCCCTTTGCTAATGACTCTGCCATCGCCTTAAAACTGGCGGATCGGCTCCGATGATGGGCTCAAAGCATTCTGAACCGAACTTAGCTGGCAATCAAAAACCGTGCCGCAGCAAATTGGCATGCTGGATGATGATGCCAGATGATGTGGATGAAGGGCGGGGCTCCAGCTTTTCCACTTTTCCAGCTTTTCCAGCTTTTGCAGCTGAAAATCTGCGGAAATTCCGGGCGGAGACGCGTCGGCGGAGATGCTGGAAAGTGGATGGGGTGGACAAGTGATTTCCGCAACGCTTCTGGATCCCAGTTGCAGTGGCAGTTGCAGTTGCAGTTAGGTCTGCGTTGATTGATTGATTAATTGACAAAAGGAACTGCCGTTGGTTTTCCATTTGCATTCTATAGGCATTTGCATATCTAGTATAATTTATGAGCGAACGCAAGTCTTGTCTGCCGCATATGTAGTTCATTGTGTTAGCTATGCAAATGCCGCACTTCCGCCGCCGCCGCCAGCAGCAGCAGCAGCCTTATTATACCCTTGCAGAGGGTATTATAATTTTGACCAGAAGTTTGCAACGCAGTGAAGGAGACATTTCCGACCCTATAAAGTATATATATTCTTGATCAGCATCACCAGCCGAGTCGATCTAGCCATGTCCGTCTGTCTGTCCGTCTGTCCGTCTGTCCGTCTGTCCGTCTGTCTGTCTGTCGGTTGCTATGTAAACTAGTCCCTCAGTTTTAAAGCTATCAGGCTGAAACTTGGCACCGACCCTTCAATCTGTTGCAGTTAGTATATAAGTCGGAACGGCCGGAATCGGAACACTACATCACATAGCTGCCATAGGAACGATTGGGAAAAAGTGCCAAAAGTTCCCCATTTTTTAAGATAATTTATTTATTTCTTGGAAAACTCTATTTAATAGCAATTTTAACATATCCTGAAAGTTTCATTAAAATCGGACTACTATATCCTATAGCTGCCATAGGAACTATGGGAAAAAATGGGTCATTGAGCATAACTCTGGTGTTTTTCAAGACAATTAATTCATTCTTGATAAAAACTGTTTTCATAGACAGTAAAGCCTTTTTAGAAATTTAAAAACCCAAAAATCGGATTACTATATCCTATAGCTGCCATACAAACGATTGAACGGTTTAAAAGCACTAGCCTGCAAGGGTATTCTAAGCTTCGGGTACCGAAGCTAGCCTTCCTTTCTTGTTATTCATTAATTTCAACTTAAATTCCATATTTGCGCCTGCAGCCATCGCTGGCCCAATTCCGAGGCACTGCAGGGGCTTTTGTCCATCCATTCCATCCATCTGCAGGCTTTTGTCACCATAAACGTGAAGTGTTGCCCGATTATGAAATAATTATAAGCATTCTGCACGTCCTAACCGATTTTGGTTGAAATCGAGTGTCGTCCCTCGACGGTCGTCTATAATGTTGGATTTAGCCTCTATGGGAGGGGTCGATGTGTCTGCCTTTCAATTACACTTAAATACTGGGTTTGGATTGAGGGGAAAACAAATAAAAAACATATTTTTGTAATATGTTAAATTAATTTTTAATCTCATTTTAATGAAGTAAACAATTAATTATTCTGTACAATAATGTTTTATTTTTCCTTTTTGGAAGGGGTCAATTTGTCTGGTTTTCAATTACACTTGGATTCTCTTTGAGAGAAACACCATAACATAAATGTATTTCTATATTCTTAATAAATTTGTATCACAATTTAAATGAAATAAGATATTATTTGAATGATTTTAAAGATTTCCCAAATAAATAAAATTAATTTCACTCTTTCTAAGCTCTTTTCAATGTAACTAATGAATGCCTTAAAATTTTGTAAATAAAATGCACTTATTTACAGGGTTTTGATTCAGAAAAAAACATGTACAAAAAATATTGCAATATTCCGAATACTTTTATATCATAATTTTAATGATATAAGAAAATATTTTTATACTATTGAATTGTAAATTTTTCTAAGCTCTTTCTATCTAACTAATTGATGCATTTAAATGGAACAATTAAAATCATGGTAATAAGCACTTAACAAGATAATTTTTTGTCTCGTGAATTTTTAGCCATCTAGTTGGCCTGTTTTCCCATTTCCCATTGAAATTGGTAGCAGGCATTTTACCATTCCGCCCAAAAATTTCACCCACTTAGCATCTATGTAAATTTACAAAATCCATAAAATAGAACCCACCTGCCTCTGTCCAGATTCCAGTTGCTGGTTGGCGGAGGAGAAACTGCAACATGCCCTGCATATTTAATCCCGGCTACATCGGACCCAATCCGCCATGCTGTGACCCGGATTGCCTGGTGGAGGGGAACTGCACGGTACCGGAATGCGGAGTTTGTCCGGAGTCCCAGCTCCCGCGCTGTTGTCCGGCCCGAGCTCCAAAGAACACGGAGCCGGAGCCGCAGGACCCAAAACAGGAGCCACAAAAGAAGCTCAAGGAGAAGGGAAAGAGGAAGAAGAAGAAGAGAAGGAGAAGAAGGAGGAGCGGAAGGTGAAGGAGGGGACTCGATAACATAGAGAGCTTGTAACAATAGACAATAGGCATTTCTTTGGAAAATCTTAAATCGCTTCCAGGCCGTGTCCAATGTTGAACAAACTTAGTTTTGCTAATTTGCACAATTAGTCAATAAATACTTTACAAAGCCTATTGAATATATTTGTTTTTATTTACTACAAAAGGAAAATATATACGAGTATATTCCCTGTCAAATCCAGATACCTTTGATTTCTGAGTCAACTAAATTCTTTGAAAGTCTAACCAAAAATTTCTAGTCTTGGTTTTTTTGCTCTCACCTTGGTTAGTTCTTTGGTAAGTCATTGAAAAAACCAATAAAATATAGTATTATAACTGATTCTCTTACAGACTCTTGCGGAGTGATCAAAATGACGTTCTTATGCAACTTTTCCCCCCCGTTCAATCCCTTCTACATTGGTCCGAGTCACTATTTCTCCTGTGGACCGGTTCCTTTTCGGTGCTGTTCATGTACCTGGGGTTGCAATCGTGGTGGAAACTTTTGCTGAACCGCGATTTGAACACTGAGCAAAAGTCAAGGAAAGATTCATTAAGGAGCAAAACAAACTTCCATTTAATATCAATAATCCCAAAAATTTTGGAGTCACAAATCTAACTATAAATGTGTTTTGTATGTCATTTAAAAAAGAATAAAATTCAGGAAAATTATGACATTTTATTTTTGTAACTTTCCAATAGTTTGACACTTTCTGTGAAAAATATACAAAAACGATAATGAAAATTCCAAAATAAATTCCAATAAACCTGAAAAACAATTTAAAGTTCAAATCATGACAACATATGAACAACTGTTTCACTAATTCACACAAGGATATCCCTTTTTACCATGTCTTCTTCTTTGGACGATATTCCGGAACATTTTGTACCATTCACACACAATCAGATTTTCCTGCAAATCCGCAGATTGGTGCTTTTCCTGCACGAATCCTTCCAGATAATGGATTCTGAACCGTTGCCCCTGATGGATGTGGAAAGACGTTGCCGTTGTGGTTCTCGGAAGCGTATGGAGAACGACTCCCCGCCGGGAATCCATCCGGATGAGGCTTCAGTGATCAGTGGAGAGATGTTAAAAACATCGCTGGATGTAGTGAACAGGATCGTCAGCCTTGTGTCCCGGTCGATCTACGAGGGGGTCTCGTCCATGGCCCATTAGTCAGACAATCGAGTTGACTCCGAATTAGTTGTCAGCCCGGCGGTGCGAGAGAGCCGATAACATCGAATCCTGCTCCTGCGGAAAATGGATGCAGTGCACTGGACCATCGGTGTGGCCAGTATCCTAGCCCTGGTAGTGGTGTTGACCGAATCGGCTTCCCAAGTGGGTGGCCGTCTCCGGGAGCGCACTGCTGAACCCTTCTGTGCGATGGTGACCTTCGGGAGTCCCGTATCCGACCAGTTGGGTGCAGCGGAAGGAACAACCACGCTGGTCGAAGGCGATGGCATGGACAATGTATGCTGCATAGTCCGGACTGTGGGGGGCTCAGCCTTTACCTTCTTGGGCTCCCTAATTCCTGGAATTGGCTGTGATCGAGAGGCACCGTCGGGAGAAACTGAAGGAGAAGGGGAAAATAAATCCGAACCGGAACCGGAACCGGAAACGAAACCCGCAGAAACGGAGCAACCAGCAGAAGAGGAGTAATGAATCTTTGGATTTTTAAATTTTCAATTTCAATCTAAATTGGTAATAACAAGTAGGCCTTGGCCCTCAACTGTCAAATTGTATATTTTGGCCTTGGGGGATTCGAAGCCAATAGAGCTCATTCGATTTTCACAGCTTCGACTGAACACATCTGCCTCTCTAGTAAAATAGAAAAGAAAATGAAAAACTAGTCTAAATTAAATAAATAAAAAAAAAAAATAGCCAAGGACTAACTGCAGCGTATATTCCCCAGCAGCATCGGAACTTTAAGTATGGTTTAACAATTAACAAGATTAACTAAATGGTTTATTAATTATAGTTACAACAAAAAAAAGGTACATTTTTCCAGCTGCATATTTTAGAAGTGTTGTGCAGCTACCAAAACCAACCCGAAATCCAAGATGGTTCTGATGTACTGCTGCAGTTTCAACCCCTTCTACATTGGACCCTGCCCACCTGGCTGCCTGGCTCCACTGAAAGGAGGTGCCCCTTGCTGTAGTCCTTGCTGTGGTCCTTGTGGCGGATGCTGTGGATGCGGTCCTGGCTGCTGTTGATGTGCTTAGAGGAACAAATGATCTCTGGATCAAAGGTGGGTCCATATCTCTAAAAAATATTAATACTACTTTAAAATTTATTCTATTAATCCTCAGATGAAACTGAAATCATGCTGGGGATATATGTTGCTGTTGAAGATCCTTTTCCTTGGTTCGGGCCCACAACATCCGGGCCCTCGTATCTTTTCCGGTTTTTTTTTAGAGCACCTGACTGTTCAGCAATAAAATAAATTTGTATCTTTCATTTCATCGTGTTTGATTGGCTTATGAGCAGCAGCAGGATAGCCAGCCCCAGGATTCCAGCAATGTAAACAACATCAAGCATCGGGAGCTGGCCTCCGGCCATAGTAAATCAGAGTGGAAGCTGCAAGGATTTACACACGCACACTCGCCCACCGATGCACATGTTGTCCTAGGTAAGGGACCACGTCCAGAACAGCTGTTCGTCCTTTATAGGGACACTGCGCAGTCGCGAACCCAACTCGAACCGAACCGAAGGAAACATAGAATGTGGAGCATTGTGTCAGGTCAAAGGTTTCCTCCTGTGAAAGGCCACCTGACAAAAAATAAAAGGGGGGATTCCGAATCTGCAGGACGATGCTGTTTTGTTTTGGCTAAGCGCGATTTATAGCGCCGTGCCGAGGTGTCCCAGTGTGCGATATGCTTCCTCCTTGAGTCCTTTCCGAGGGGCGAATCCTTCCCGAGTGTCTGTGCGTGTGTGTGCGTGTGTGTGTGCCTTGGCCATTTCACTCTCATTTTGGCATCCGTCGCGTTGTATTCCCGCGGAATTTATTGCGGTAGGTCGGAATTTTCATTGCTTAGCCACGGCTTCTTCTACTGGGAGGACTCTGCTTTTTTCCTCCTTTCTTCTTCTAAGCCTCCTGAGTTCCCTCTCTTAACATGTCTGAGAGGAAGGACGAGTGTGTGTGAGTGTGTGTGTGAGTGCGGCTTTGTGCCATGTTTTATGGCCAAAGTTGGCTGCCTTCTTATATTTGACTTTTAGTTTCCCAGCCGAAAACTTTTCGACTGCATTGTCGTCCTCATAAGGATGTTGCACTTCGGATAAGTTGCCTTTTCATTTTATTTGTTTTCTTTTTTTATTATTGCTATGCTGGAGCAACAGCTTCCGGAAGTGTCACTTTAAATAGGTATCACCTGAAGTGTTTGAGGGAATTAAGATGGTAGCTGCAGATAACAGGCAACAGAAGCTTAGAGAAATGTTTTTTAGGTTCTAAAGTGAATCTAAATTGGCTTGTAAAAAAATTAATAAAATTATCTGTGGGAAATGATTTTATGTAGCTATTGATATATCAAAGTAAATTTATTTAATATAAAAAATACAAATATACGAATTCAGAACATTATTTTGCAAAGAAAAAAAAAAAAGGAAATAAAACGAATTCAGAACATAATTATTTGGCTTAGAAAATTTATTTTGGGGTATTTTAGAAGATGAATTTGTATCGCACAAAAACAGAAAGAATGCTGAAAAAAATGTATTATTCTTTTAAAATTAGGTGGTTTTCTTTCTTTTATAATTAAATTTATAGCAACAAAACAAAGAATGCTACACAATATTTATTACTCTTTTAAAGTGATTTTTTGTATTTTAAAATAAAATAAAATGATTTATAATTGAAAAATTAATCAAGCACTTTTCAAGAAAATTTGTTGTATTAAGAACTAAACCAAATTTAAGTTTTAACAAGCTTAAATTTAAAGGACATCTAAGCACATTCGACTTCCTTATTTATCTCTGATTGGTTTTCACTTGTTAAATAATTTGATAAAAAAAATAATAATTTAAATATCTTCATCCCGTGAACCAAACACATTAATATCTAAAAAATATATTTCAAATTTATTTATCAAATTCAAAACCAAAGATCGTAGCTCAGAACTCAAGAAAAACATAGAATCCACGAAGCCAACTTCGTGTCGTCGGCACCTGCAACATGTTGCAAGTACGGCTTGCAACCGGTTTGAACCGTCTGAAGCTCGAACCGTTCTTAACTCACAACTCGAGTTGGGACTCGGTTTTTTAGATTTATCTTTCAGCGCGCGCTTTCGGGCGGCTTCAGTGTTCGTTTGATTCTCGGGCAGCGCGGTTTGCTGTTCGCTCCAGTTGCAATCTGTCGGGTTTCGGATTGACGTAGTCGCGCATCCGTGGGATTGCTCGCATCTAAAAGAAGGGACTCAGATCTGGCCGATAAGCCGAGGCGGCGCTAGTGAAGTTCGGCCACAAATCAGGGTCTAATCCGGCTGGCAAAGCTTAATTAAATTCGGACGAGTTAATTAGCAGCCAAAGTGTTGCCCCCTAATGATGCTGCCATTCATCCGGCACTTGATTCAATTCTGACTCGCTGATCACACTGCACTGTTCAAAGCATCAAAGTTCGAGGAGTGCGCGTTACCAAAACAAAACAAAAAAAATAGGAAAAATTAGAGAAAAAGGAAAACCATCAGCTAAATCAACAGAAATTACGCTTCATTTGCTAAATACACGGGACCAGTAGTCAGTCGATTGGAGTGTGTGTTTTTGTGTGTTCCCGAAGTGCGTCCTTTGCAAGTCCTGTAACGAATTTCGGCAACTGATTTGAATATTCACACACAAGGATCAGACCAGATTGCGTCCTTGTCTGTGTGTGCGTGTGTGAGGGTCATGATTTATTGGTCCTGCGGCTGGCGGCGTGATGTAAAGTGACAATTTCTAGTAATTTTCGATTTACATGCCACTGTGCATAGGGTAAGTGCGATATACAAGTAAGATCTCCTCATTTCACATTTTCAAATTGCATTGCCTGAAACTCATTTCAGAGATGAATTCGATTATTGGTAATACAAAAAAAAAAATAAATAAAAATCAAAATATACTTTCCAAGAATTGTGTCATATTAAAAAGGGAGAAAAAAAGAAAACAATTTTGGTCTCATTTTTAAAATTCCCTAAAAATTAAAAGAAAAATATTTTTTTGATGCAAATTAAAGTTTTTTCTGAGTAAATTTATGCTGACAATTCCTTAAAAATATTCAACTCGTACAGCTTTTAATTACCTTTAAGGAAACTATTAATAAACCCATTAAGTCAATTTGTTTATATTGTAAGTGTTGTTTGTTTGCATTTGCCTTTGAAAACCCGAAACCAACTGGGAAGGTGCCTCCCTGCTATGATTGCCTTACACCTGCTCCAATGACTTGAAAATCAGAAACCGCAAAATGAACACTACCGCGAATTGTGGACTACAGACTACGGACTGGGGGGCAGGTGTATCGAATCACTTCTACTTCCGCTCTTGGAGGGTTTCTATTCCAAGTCCAAGTCGTTTCCTCAAAAACTGTCCAAGGTGTTCGATTTACAAAAGTTTCGAACCAAACGAATTTAATAGGTTTTCGCGCATAAATCATGAAGTAATTACAACTTGCTCGAAAATATCGATTTCTAATTCGTTTCGCAGAGCCTAGTGCGAAAATTAGCCGTTGAGTAATGTGGCCATAAATATCGCGACATTAGGCAGATTTTATTGGTTTCGGACGGCCGAAGATGATATTAATGGTGGCCATTAATATTTAATCTTCGCCAACAGGTTTTATCAGGCATTGAAAGTAATGAAAGAATACCAAGAAAACCATCCGACCATTCCATTTTTTTTTTTTCGGGATGGAAAACATATTGAAAACTTTTTTGCCAAACTGCACCTGTGTCTAGGGAATTTTTAATAAAATCATCCGACGAAGTGGGAAACTCAACAAAGCCATTCGTCATGCTCAAGTAGGTTGGGGTTAAGAATTTTAGGGTTTTATTTTTTTTGTGGATAACTTTTATGTTTTTTTTGCTGGTCAGCCAACCAGTTTGGCAACATAATTATGCAGCGAGCCATGCAGCTGAGGACACCGAAAAAAAAGGGTTGAAAGGACCCTCTCTGCCATATATGAATTTGGGTCACTTGCTTCGGCCAAGTTGTAATTAAAATATAAATTTCAATGCAGGCATACACAATTTCACTTTTCATCTTAATCATCATAATCGCATAAGTATTGCATTTATAATGAAACAAAGGAGAACTCACCGCTGTTTTTTTGTGTTTTTGGTCGATGGCCTTGACGGCCTTTAAAGCCGTCGTTTTGGAAGCCGCAGCTTTTCCAAAACCATCGTCATTATCATCTGGCTGGAGAGTTTTGCATAATTTCATACAAAAACTCTTGGGTTTTGTGCGCATAATCCGCAGCTTTGATGACAGCGAAATAGGAAAAAAATACTCAAGTTTAGTTGAGTTGCGAAAATAAAACCGAAATGTGGTCAGGGGGAGGGGGAGAGGTGTCCGGAGGAGAGGTGTCCGGAAAGGCACCGGGTGGGTGGGTGCTAAATGTTCGAAAAATGAAGCGTCGGAAAGTTGGTCGCGTTACGCATACGCCATGTTGTGCGCCAAGTGGAGAATATTACGCCCCGCCGCTCATATAGTTAATGACATGCAGCTGCTGCTGTTTTACTTGAAAGTCCTTGGCGGTCTTCGGTTTCGTCCTCCTCCTCCTCCTGCCTCAACAAACTTATGAATTTTAAGGTGATTCCCATGTCGCAGGAGAAAAGTTTTTAGGGGTTTGGGGACTTGTCAGCAAAGGGTTGATCGCATCATAAATCAAACCGAACAGTTAGCTTCGGGTCGCAATCAAAATCATTCTGCGGTCCCCAGCATTCGCTGCCTACGCACATCTCCTAGGAAAATGGTAATTAATCATCGAAAGTAATTGGTTTTCTGTTTTGATTTGACATTTGAAAAATTGCAGCTGTGACAATTCAATCCCAGCCCGTTTATTTTTGTTTCGTTCCTCGGTTTATAGCTTTTCCTTTGCACAATGTTGCATTGTAAATACTTTTTTTGTTTTGCCCAAGTGAAACGGTGACCTATGCAAATGGTGAATGCAAATTAAATATAAACAAGCCCATAAATGCGGCTTAAAAAGAATTGGTCAACAATATTGGCCCACAATGGGATTAATTTAAAAACAGCACAGCACGAGTGTGTCCTTGAAAGCAAACTTTTATTGTTCGGATATTGATTGCGAACAAAGTCAATATCGCATTGCATCTGGGCCGTTATGGAATTATGGCGCTATTCAATATAGCCGAAACGAAAAAAAACGAGTAATATTTCCTCTGAATGCTTATCACAATTAGTTTGCCATTTATTCACAAAAATGGGTAAATTGAATTGATTTTCTTTCTGCTATCTCCTGGGCATTTCCAACCGAGGTTTATGGCAAACAGTTTATTAAACTTTGCAAACAAACAAATTAAGAATTTAAGCCGCAACGCAAATAAAGTTCATAAAGAAATCTCGCGTTGTTGGCACTTAAAACTTCTCAAACGCAAATAAAAGGGCAACTTGAATTTTTTCGACAATAAAAAATTATTAAAAACGCGTTAAAGTCTTTAAAGGGAATTATGCCCCACAGTAGCAGACATAAAGTTTTCTTCTTTATTTGTCGTGCCACTTGAAAGGAATAAAACGAAGGCTAAACAAAAATATATATCCACCAAAAAAAGCGCACAAATTCGCAGTCATTCGGTGGCTGTTTTTTTGTTGTTCTTGTTTTATTTGCCCGAAATTCGGAAAGTGGCCCTCGTGGTTCGTATCTTTGTTTTCAGCTCTTTTGGGTGGTGCGAGTGGCACTGCTAACTCAATAACAAAATTTATGATATTATTCTGTCTTCTTTTTTTTTTGCAAGTGGCATCTTCGCATTTGCTTTGTTTGCTTTTAGTATTGAAGTTTATGTTAAATGTTTACGATCTCACAATGTAAAGAGTAAGTGAAATCTTCAAGTATTAAATGCAGTTTACTATATAATAATATTAAATCAATTCAATGTATTCAGGTTCTTTAATCACAATTCATTTTCATTCGAATATTTTTTGAGCTGGCTCTGACCGAAATTAATTCATTCTGAATGGATATACATACATTATTCCATTGCCTTTGGAGCTTCGCAATCCTTATTTTTATTTGACGTGCCATGTGCTTTATATTTTTGTATTTAACTTCTCAATTAAATACCACTTTGCCTTTCCGTGAATGCTGCCGAACATAAATATTTATGCGGGAATCAAAGGAAATTCAGAGGAATGGGAGGATGTTTTTTTTTTTTTGGTCTTTTGAAGCTCCTATGGCCTTCCATTACATTTCTTTTATTTGCGCTGGATCAACGCATTTCTGTTTATTTAAACATTAAAACATTAAATGTGCTTCCATTTGATTAGCGGCCCGGGTTTATTTTCATATCAATGTGCTGTGCCAGATCTTTTTCTCTCTCTGGTTGAGAGCCATATAAAATTTATGCGTTTGCCTGGCTCTTAATTTGTTTTTATCATTATTTTTTTGTTGGTTTGTGTAATTTTCCTTTTTTGGTTTTGAGCTCATTACAATTTCTTGTGGGTGATGGTGGTGGGGGGTTGGGGGGGTGTGTCTTTTATGTGGGCAGTCGCATTAAAATGCATGAAATGCGCAATTAAAAACGCGGACAAAGTCCCTTTGTAGATGCCCACAGGATACAATTTCCTTTTAATTAAATATGTAAAGGAATTTTATATTTAAGCTCATATCGATGCTTAATTAAAATCACTTTGTGACACATAAAGGCTTTTTTTTGCCATTCAACATTTCTGAGGTTGATTTTTGTAGCAACCTTTTTTGGTTAGGCAAACAGTTTTTGTATTGAAGAGGGCCCGAAACTTGTGGGATTTTTGGAGAACCCAATGTGACAAGTGTGTGGCACTGAACTGATGTTGCCACTGAACGTTGTCAGCTCGTTGTCCCCGATGACAAATGGGCACAGACGAGTTGCAAAGTCGCGTCTCGTCTCTCTCCCTCTCCGTGGGCAATAAAAACAAACTGTTCGAGTCTCGAAAAGCAAACCAAAACAAAATCATTCCCCCTCCAACTCAACCAACTCCATGGATTTTGCACCACACACGACGCGATGCGATGCGATGCGATGAGCAGTCGAGTGTAAAAGTATTCGAATAAGTTGGCATATTTATTTATTTGGCGGGACCCGCCGAAAAATTGTCAACACGGATCAATGCGATAGCAGTATTCAACTGGCTTTGTCATCGGGTTATGTAACCGCCTGCCTGCCTGCCTGCCTGCCATATAAACATAAAAGACAATGTATTGTAGCTTAAAGTATCATATTTCCACCCATATTCATAATATTATGGCAGCTTGTTCGATGGATGGGTGTAATCGGGTGTGGGAAAAAACAAGGCGACAAATCAGGCTCTGAGAAATTGTCCCAGTTGGTTTCCAGTTCATTTGGCCCGCTGTCTGTGGCCCTCGTTTGACGCCAATGAGGTTAAATGGTTCTCGAACATAACAATTGCTGGGATGATTGAGCCATTAAGGCGGGTGTAGATGGGCCGAGGTGAAAGCTTGAGCTAAACTGTCTCTAAATTTAACGAACTACACAGAGCAGAAAATAGTACTCCGGATTTTTAGATTGCACCAAAAAAAGACTCTACTCTCCAGTGTCAGCAAATCTGTTTTATTTTTGTCAAGCTTTCCTAGAACTGCAAAGATGGGTTCATTTTAATTTTGTTTTCGCGTCAAAGTTAATTAAAAAGCCAACTCCAACCCAGAAGAGATCCAAATGCAATAGAAGCCACCCAGAGCGCATCAAGCATACGCAGCGTGGGCCCACCTAAAAGGGCCAAAAGCCAGTCGTGCTGCACTAATTGCTTGACAACGTTCCGCCACACATGAGACCCACAATAAAATTAAAACAACTCCAACGGACAACAGAAATATTAAAGAACTCAATTTGCTAATTGCTATCAAAATAATGAAGTCTGCCTGTTGGTCGGTCGGTCGGTCGGTCGGTGGTCGGACTCTGCTGATTGCAACCATCAAGTATCATTCGAGTAATTTAGAGTGCACTCGCCAGCGGTTCTTCAGTTCGTTGGGGATCCACTTTGGACAGCCCCTGGGTGTCCCCCTGGACAGTGGTGCCTGCCCTGCCATTTTTAAATGCAAATATTTGTAACGAATTCTATGGAAATTGGAAAATATTTTAAGTACATTTAAATAAAAAAAATTATACAATTAAGTTGTTGATACTAGGGGTAACTTATTTCTTTTAATTTTCAGCTGTTTTAAAAGTATAATTATTTATGTACCTCCAAGTAACTATTCTCATTATTCATTGACCAAATAAAGTATATATTTAACTATATAAAGTATATTTCAAGCGTTCTCCAATAAATTATTTAATTAAATTAATTTGGTAAACTATTCTCAATTACAAATTTTGGCAGCACTGCCTTTGACATTGCTGCTGCAATAAAATCGAGGGAAAGAACGAACGAAGGCAACAGACTATTTGGAACATGGAGGCAAAGTTAGTTGCTCACGAGTCAAACAAATAAAAGTTCAGCTCCAGTTCGGGGGAAAGTTCACTCCGTCTCCGTATCCCTGCGATCCTTGAGGTGTTTTCCCAGAACTTTGTTGCTCCGCATGTGCCGGGTGTGTGGATGCCCACTATTCGTCCTTCCTCCCCCCGAAACTTTTCAGTTATCCTTGCTTATTCTTCGTCCATTTATGTCTTGTTAAGAGTTTTATATGCTCCGCTCTATATTTACTTATTTTTTCCCTCGCAACTTTTCTAAACTGCTTGCTAACTAAGCTTTATTTTGTTTGGTGAGCTGCGGAGTTTTTGGAGGGGTTAGGGAGGGGGAAAGGGGGAGGGGAAGGAAGAAGCCTTTAAGGCGGTTAACCCGTTCTTGATTAATTTCCACCACTCAACGAAAGTCGGTTTTGTTCTACGAATTGCTTTGCCAGCACGTGCTTCAATGAGAGATTCCAGCAATGTGTGCTACTTACAAAAAAAAAAAGTTTACTTTACTTTAAAATTAAATTAATTACGGAATATGTACTTAAAGTCATTGATAAATAAAAATGAATGATTTCGGTAATGAAGGTATTTGATTCAATTATGGTAATGCACCAAAAACAAATCGATTTATTTTTTAAAGAAATTAAAGATGGAGTTCCTCAGCTCCTCCTTCGACTTTAAAATATATTTAATTTTCCCTCTCTATCTCATTGCGAATTTAACAGCCACACATTAACTTCTCTTGGCCGTAAAAAATGTCGTCGCCTGAAAAAAAATCACATGTAAATTGAATGTCAGCTGCTGCCTGCTAATTTGATCTAAATTCACGCACTCATTTACTTAAAATATGCGTAATGACAATTTGATTAGGGTAATTTGATGTTGATCTTCAGCGGCGCGTTGCCAAATCCGCAACATCGTCATCTAGACAAGACAGCAAGGACATTCGCAACAACCAGAACAACAACCAGAACAACAACAACAACAAGGAGAATCGTGTAATCATTTTGGGGGCAATTTCGGTGATGGTTGTGAGCCGTTTATGTTAAATTAATATGCAGCAACAACAGCAGGCAAATTGCGGCAATAAATTAGATGCTGTCTGGAATGGAAATGAAGATGACGATGACGATGAAAATGAAAATGTTTCCTTTTAGCCGCAAAAAGTTAAACGAAAGTTGTCTCCAACTTATGAACAATTTCTTGTTAGCCAGCGAAAAGTTACACGTTTAATGCCCAAAACTCTTTCTGTACTTTGAATAATTACACGTTTCGGCTGCCTCGGGTATTCGGTAGGCGGAAAATTCAACTGGAATAAATGTCCTGCGGCTGAGAGACCGGCTGCCTACGTGTCCTGGCGCCTTAAGAAGCCAGCCAAAAAAAAAAAAAAATCAGTTAGTACCCACGCACCACTACGCCTGGCCATCTAATTTTCATTAAGACATTTTTCACTCCCAAAACTCCCTTCCAGCCAGTTATTCAATTTCAGTTTTTCTCGTCTCGTCTCGTCTTAACAAGGATTTTTCATGCCCTTAATTTGGTTCAGTAAATTGTATATGCACTTGGGAGGGGAGTTAACAAATCAGTGTAAAAATATTTAAAGACTGGGGGATTACTTACGGATTAAGTAAGTTTATTCATTTGTTGAGGGTAATTTAGCAACTCCGAAGGATATATGAAAATTATGTTTCAAATAAGATAGTTAATAAGAAAAGATGCGTATGTAATATGATGATAATTTGGGTTTCACATTTAATAGATTTGTTGAGTAAAATATTACAAATATATTAAATGGATAATAAAACTCTCCCTTCTTTAAAACCATATTTAAATATTTTGTTAAATTTGTAACCCCTTTGTTTATGCTTGAATATTTTTGGGTGGCTTTAGTAGATGTAACCCATATTTCATATTATTTTTCTACGGCTGTTATGTTTTTTTTTTGACCATTTTCAAGGTAATGTTCCTTTCATTATGCCGGTCAAAATCACACTTTGGCTACCGTGAAACCCCACAAACACGTACGTACTGCCAAAAAAAAAAACATCAACGGCCCAGGGAGCCGGAGGAGAAAGCCACAAAGGACGAAAAGCAGCAGCAGCCGCAAACAAAAACGGAAAAGTGAGTTTTCCCAGGCCAGACGGGAAATTCAGAAAAACACAATACATTTTATGCCCATGTAAGAATACTTGATGTTTCTGGGTGTGCTACATTGCTACAAATGGCGAACTGCAAAATACAATTTGTGGCAAGTGTAGCGAAAATATTGTGGTAAATACTTTAAATTTAATGTAAGTGGCAGGCAGCCAGGTTGGGGGTAGAAATTAAGAGTGAAAAGCATCTTTTCCGAGCGAGAAGTGTTTGGGAAATATTTTCATAATTAATGGCACGTGCATCGAGTGGCCGAGAGGTCCATCAAGGAAATAATTACAATTTGAGGTGCAACGTGGCAACATTGCGGTCAAAACAATTAAATATAAATAAAGGTTGGTCTTGGCTTGTGGATTGTGTAAGGAGCATATTGTGGCTTATTGAACCGACGGATTTGACCAACCAAGTGAGATTCCTTTGCTGTGGTTTTTAAGCCCAGATTCATGGGCAATCACCTAAAAATGAATACTTTAAGCGATTTAAAATGGCAGAGTTTTGCATTCAACTTTGTTTACTTGAATTCATTATTCAATTTTAATTGATTTAGATTGGAGAAGTGCGAAGAGTTGATCAATTTATTAAGTTACTTGATACTAAATTAATCAATTTCCTTTGATTAAATACTAGTATTTCCTTTCTAAATATACAATTTTAAATGTATTATTTATTTGCCAAGAACTCCACTTCAATTTGAGTTGCTCTTTAAGCAATTACAATACAGAAAATTATGAAAATTTCATAATTTGCTTAAATGGCCAGCAGGCATTAAAAAGAGAAGACCCTGCCCAGAACCCAGAACCCAGAGCCCAGAGCCCAGAAATATCTTGCCGAACCGCTGAAAAATGGAAAGGAACAACAACAAAATGCGGCTGGGCCACCGCAAGGACCAAAAGGACGAGGAGCCTGCCGTCGCTTATCTATGTGCATAAGTTATGAGGGCCGGGGCCAGAAGCTTCTCATCGTTAAAACGTGTTCAGTGTCACGTCGGACAAGGAGCCCCTTCCACTGCCTCCATTTTGGGGCATTCTGTCTGGGCTTAAAGCCAGATTGGGAGTATTTAAAATGGCAGAATAAAATGTTAACATGCTAAAGGGAATACATTAACACATATTCACAATTAAGGACATCACGTGGCTTTCGTATACGCAAGCGATAGTCCCCAATGCACTTACCACCCACAGCATACCCACTGCCTGAGTCACAGTCACAGTTACGGGAACAGTAACAGTTACGGGAGCAGTTACACAGTAACAGTCACATTGCCATTCACACCATCCCACTCCCTCCAAGGCAGGGCCATATAAAATTAAACAGGAGTGGGGAACAGGAGTGGGTTCCGGCTTACTTAATGCAGAGTCCAACAAAGTGACCGCAAACATCGGACTCCATCCTAATCCAACACTGAAGAAAAATATTAGTTATTAAATCAGTATTGATTGTGATTTTTAAATGTATTATTTCGTATTCAAATAACTCATTATTATATGAATACTATTTAATATGAAAATACAAGTAATTTTTATGGGGACTAAAAGTATTCTATTGCAATTGAAGATGTTTCAAAAATATATTACATAAAAGTTAAACAATTTATATAAAATGTTTATGAAATTAGTTATTGAAAAACTGTTATTTAAGTTTTTATACGAATTATTTTTGACAGAAATTATGCATTACTTTTAAATATTATATACCTAAATGCATACTGTTTAATATTAAATAACAATATGGGGGAGTAGGAATATCTTCTGTATTTAAAAATGTTTCAAAAATATATTAAAAAAAATTTAAAAACTAAGCTAAAATTGTAATAAAATACTTCATATTCCGAAATATTTTCTGATATTTTTCCGTGCACTCCTCGAAGGCAAAGAGGCGTTTAGGGTGGCATCCAAAGAGGCTGGCCGACTGGACCACAAAACCTTTATGGCCACCCAGAGTGTGCAGCGTGGGTGTGTGTGCGTCTCAAGTGCAGCAGGGACATACTTGGCAAGCTCTCCGAAATCCTGGCTTACGCTTACAGGACCTCCCAGCTGCCTGCCTGCCTCGAAATTTCTGCCAGCCCCTTTACGCATTGTTAATTTTTTATGGGCCAACGAAAATTTCCACCCAAGATTTATGTGCACGCCGGCAAAGTGCTCGAGTGCAGAACTCCAAAACAGGAATATTTTTCGGGGTAGTGGAAAGGTAATGCGAATCATCCGCTGCACTAAACCGACAAGTCTAGAAATCCTTAAATTAAAGTGATAAACGTAAATCCAATCAAAAGCTTGACGCAAGTTTTCCCCCAAGGTTTTTGGAAAAGTTGTAAAATTAAGTCACAAAATTTGTTTTCCCCAATTTCAATTCTCGTTTCGTGGAACTATAATAAATTGGATATTAGTTTTAATTACTTCTATGCCAAATATTTGTGGGACCTAAATCACTTTCCGTCAGCCCTTGGCAGCGCTACAGACATATATTTATTTTTTTTTCTTTAAATTTAGCCCCATTGTTTGGCTTCCGTTGTCCACCGCAAAATCCGCAAAGTGCTAAATTTCCAAGCCGCCAAAAGAACAAAAAAAAAACAGAGAAATCTGAACTTGCCAGGAACCGAATTCAATTAATGGTAAAAATCGCTGGCACAGTAGAGGGCAACAAAAATATTTGATATGGTGACCACATGTCGGATTGGGTTTCTTATTCTTCCGGCCAACCTTCGGGCTCCCAATAATATCGATTAGCCGACCCGTTGACCACAGAAGTTTGTTTACCGCCACGAAATGCGGAAAAACTTTGCTACAATATTTATGTGCCCCCTGGCATTGAGTCGAATCCAATCGGAGGAATCCATTTCAGTTAGTTAGCACTTTCTAATGCATTTCTGACCCAAATTTCTCGCCCGGATTTTTGGCTCGATCTTTGGGGGAAATTCTGTTTTTTTCTTGCCAACAATCTGCATAAAATGACAAAAATATTGAGTTAAATTTATGGATAGGGATGGGGGTTTCCTTAAAGCCTCAACTGAGATAAACTCCGACCCCTGAACCCCTGGGAACTGCAATCAATTTCAGCTGTCGATGCGATGTAATCCACGAAGGGTTCTCGCTAAATATTAGCACGCTCAAATTTATGCTATGGAAAATTGAATTTACAGCATTTGGCGGGCGGATTTGATGGATTGCCGGAGGAGGCTGTTGACTATGTGTACGCTCCGGCATCTGTCGGACCTTTTCAATTAGTAATTTTAATTATCAGGGCCCAGGGGCTGGCCAGAAACAGTTTACTACGTTTCTACATCTATATGGCGATGTGCGAAATTCACAAAATTGCTGGCTGTTATTCAGTTGGCTTTTGTTCGATTGTTTGTTTGCGGAAATTGAGCTTTGCATTTTGGCAAACTTCTATTTGGGTCACACAAACAAAACAAACAAACAGACACACAAACAAATCGCCTGATATTCATCCACTTGGCTGTGGGTGTCATTTGTAATGCAATATATATATATATTTAGAGCCGATATCAAAATCGAATTCCATTTCAAGTCACTGATTAGCATGTAATTTGCATATTTGAGCGGCGGGCTATCAACTGTGGCATTCAATTTTAATAAGGTATCTATTTAACCAGCATTCCAATTATACTTTTAATTTTTGCAATGACAGTAGTAATTAAGAATTATAGAAAAAAAATATTATATTTCAGATATCAATTTAAAATTTGATCAGTATTTGAATTAGTGTAGATATGTTATTCATAAATAAAACTTATGCATTCAGAATAAATATAGTTGTAGTTGCAGAATAAAGACCCTTCCTAAAAATATTAAAATATTATTTCGAATATCAATTCAATAGTGATAAGTATTTAAATTTAGTGCAGATATGTAATTTATAAAAAATAAAATTACCTTTGAATTTGGAATAAAAATAATTTTAGTAAACATATACATTAATAAAATTATATCACTCAAATTTTAAAGGTATGTTATTGTCATTCCATTCAATTGCTCATTTTGGCCAATAATGCATGTGACGCTCATTTTTTTTTTTTTTTGTTAAAACCACTCAAATTGCCTTTTGTTTGCTTTTGTTGGCATTGGCAACATATTTGCACAAGCTCCGAAAACCATGCCGATTTCGGGCCATTAGTGTCGTCGCTTAAAATCGGGTTGCGTGGCGCTAAAAAAGTTTTGTTTTCACGCTTCGGCATTAAAAGAAAACAGTTGGAACCGAAGAGACCAGCAAAATAAGAGCCAAAGAGCCAAAGTTTTTCAGTTTTGTCTGCAGTGCCCCCAATCGTCCTTCAGCCCTTCAGCTCCTCAGCTCCTCTTGTTCCTTTCAAATTTTTTCCGGCGCTGCCATTTTTCAACTTTGGCTGCTGCTTGCGTGTGTTTTTGTCCGATTTTGTTTGTTTGTTTGTTTGTTCGGCGGCGGCGAAAAAAATTAAAGGAAAATAGCAGCGGTAATGAAATAGAAATAATCGAACGCTGACTCCAACGAAATCGAAAATGCCAGCAAATGTGGAGGATTTCATTTATTTTTGCACCAAACTTTGTTGCGCGCCACAAACAAAAAAAATATATATATATATTCTTGATCAACTGGGAGCAAAACTTTGGATGGGTGAAAACTTTTTAAATGCTTGACAATTAGTCATAAAAGTATTCGTCATTGAAGGAATATCCTTTTCAAGCTTTCAATTTGTGATGTAATCCCCAACAGTGGTATTCCATTTGCTCCAACTTTCTGCGGAAACTGGGTGGGGGAATTTGCTTTTAAGATTTTAAATGAAATCTCTAATCCGTTTCCAACTTTCGCCCACATAAGTATGCACAACTTTTTGACTTTTGCATGTCGTTCTTCTGGTTCTGGTCGGGATTTTTATTTTTCGGTCGCACTGCCATATAATTTAATTAAAAATATCTCTTTTGGCTTCGTGTTTGCCAAAAAGTTTCGCACTGCTCGCCAGCTGAGTAAAAAATATTACTAACGATGTGCACGAGTGCCATGCCACGCCCCCAGCCAGACACGCCCCCCCTTCAAAGCGCTCTAAGCCAACTAGCCGGGGTCCTGGCTAAAACGGGTAGAATGGTTAGGGGTATCCACGTGCCGTCGACGGCTTTTGTTGTTGTTGTGCTGTATATGGTGGTCATGTGGGTCAAGTGGCTGGTCAAGAGAGAGTTAACTGAAAAAAAAAAATAGTAGGGAGTTCTTGTATACAAAATGTTGTTCCCAAAAACTATAAAATATTGTTTAACAATTTTCAGAAGTGTTTAAAAATCTGTCATTCGAAATACTGTGCCTTTCTACTTACATAAATTGTTGAAGAAAATTTATGATAAAATTTATTTTCCTTTCAAATCTCACTAAAATTAAATAATATAACTTCCTAGAATATATTGAGAAAAGTTCCTAGAAATTAGTTGGTAAGAAAAATGATTTTTTCAGTGTATGTGGTAGTGGGAAATGGGGTTGGGAGTGGCTGGTTTTGTGGTCTTCGTTGTCCTGACTCGGGTTAAGTGGTTTTTAATGAAAGTTAGCATCCGTTTTGATGCAACTTGTTGTTGGCAGTCGAGCTACTGAAACCGGAACTCAAATCATCCACTTTCCACTTTCGCTCAGACGAAATTAAAAGCCAATGGTTTTAAACGGCTTAGTGAGAAATTAAAGGTTCTTAGCCGGGTCTTTAAGGTCAGGCCTCATTAATTGTTTTGGCTTTGCGGCGCTGATGTTCTGCATAATTTAATAAAATTAATATACTCAATTTGCGATCAAAGGGAAGGTCGTCCTTTGCATTGCACATTTTAATACAAATATTATTTTTTTCTGCTGGTTTGTTTATTTTGTAACCTTCGTTATATTATTTTCTGTTGGTTTTTTCTTTCCCTCTGTGAGTTTTTCGTTTTGGCATTGCTGCGCTGAATTTTCTTTTTTTTTTTGTCGCTTTTTCAGTTGATTTCCTGACCCCCGTGCTTCCTGATCGGAATTCTGTATTTCCGGTGCGTCCATTACGAATTTTAAATGCAATCCTCCTTTGTTGTTTCTCTCTGCGTTTTTTGTAGCTTTATATTTATCATGGCAAGCGGGCCACCAAATCTGCAACTTTGAAGTTTGGCCAAAAAAAAGTCAAAATGTTTGGAAAACTTTTCTTATACAAGAATTAATTGTTTAAGTTTTATAATGCAAAGTTTTGATTGATTTAAGTCGAAAGTTCGTGCTATATTTAAATTTGTTAAATTTGATATATATA
>JAJJHY010003831.1:13720660-13756626 GCA_021224005.1 Drosophila setifemur | reverse complement strand
GGGGAACTCTCTAAACAACTAAAAACCAGTTACATACACCCATCCAAACAGTGTGCATACTTTTGGGTGCTGTTAAATATAAAATTCTATGAATTTGTACGTACATCATCTGAAAATCGTAAAACTTGCAAGTGCCTTTTCCTCTGGAATTGTGTGTGTGAGTGCGAGCTGTCATAAACAGAGGGAAAAAGGTAAGCTGTCTGCGCCTTTTCCACTGCCGAGTCCTGTTTTTATTATTTCCTTTTATTCCTGTGCAAAGAGCTGCACACACTCCGCATCTTTTTATATAATTATAATGCCCTGCCAAAATGCTGATGATCATGAAAGTGCTGCTCACGATGATTACTAAGTTATTTGCCCAAGTTTATGGCTGTGCAAAATGCAAAGGATTTTATGGGCCTACACGGAAAGAAACGGGAAAATTCTAATAATTTGCAGCATGCCAAACTAGGCCTAAAAATTTTAAAATCTTAGAAGGAAATAACTTTGAAAATAAATATCGACTAATTAAGAAAAGATTTTTATTTGCCATGGAATGCATAAAATTAAAGACACATTTTCTATCAGTGCATCTATTACCTTTGGTGAGAACAAATTATAAAATCCTCACTCAGGCAAATTAAATTTAAAAGTAAATTGCCCCCAGCTACGTATACTTGATATTGCTAATCTACTCTCAAGTTTAGAGATGTTGCGAATTGAAACTATTTGCAAATGACTGGCAATTCAATTTTCTCGTTTAGTGATTTAGCAAATTGCACATAATCATGTAACAGGTTCTAAAAATATCTTCTGCAACTGCCTAAGAATGGGGTGGCATAATCAATAAAGAGGTTAAATGGCAAGTTGACATGTGACGACATCGTGCCAGCGGCTAATGAATGTCATGGACATTCTCCAGAACATCTATATATACATATATCTCAGTTCGTCTGTCAGTCATGCAAACGAATAAAAGCGCCTTTTATTGTAATCCGCAATGTGAGGAAAAACTCTTGGGTGAAAATGTGTTTTCCCTACCTGAGCCTTATCGCATGCCACGCAGTTGTTTAAGGCCTGATTTTTGGCCTGGCAAACTATAAAATTCCCCCCCTTACACACATCCCCCGCCTCCCCCCGAAGACCCACAAAAATTGGGGTTCCTGGTCTATTGATTATCCATTGATAAATGGTTGACATTTTTCTTGTTCGTCCGCTTCAGGTTAAATAGTTTAAGAATGTCTGCCACATTAAAAAACAATTTCCGCTAAATCACTTTCCTGAGAGAGGCAGACATGACTTGAGGAGAATTTCTCCTGTGGAGGAAATTCAGCATAAAAGAAAGTATGACAGTAAAAGTAAGCAACACGCCTTATGTAACAAATCAAGTGCCAGAGGGTTTATTTTCCCCCCCTCCGCTCTTTGGTTGAAGGGGAAAAGATACAGCCTATTGATTTTCGGGAGGAATACAGCTCCTCAAAAATCATTTGCGTGGGTGTGCTGTGAATTTAACTTGAAAGTTTTTGCGAGTTCTGGAAACTTGATATTTGCATATCCTATATTTTTTTTTTTGGGAGGGAACATGTACATACCTTATAGTAGTTCATTCAACTGTCTGCTAGGCCCCAAGCAAAAGCCGCGTGCCATAGATTTGGCTTACCCTGCGGTAAAAAAAAAAACACAAAAAAACAGCAGCAGCATAAAAATCTCAAAGAAATATTAATAAAAGATGAGCGACATTAGTGTCTTGGTTTTGTTGCTGCTCCTTCCCATTACAGTTTTCCACTCTCCCCCCCCCCCCCCCTCTGATTTCCTTTTTCGGGGGGACTTCTTTTTTTTGTGTGAATGTCCAACCCAAAACCGTAAAACGAAGAAGAAAACAACATTTTTACTACTTCCTTGGCATTCTTTTTTTTTGTTGTATTTTGGCCACCATCTCTAACCTCGAGCGTTCTGTTGACCTTTTTCGAAGCTGTTTGCCTTCGGATTTAGCCATTGGGTGCGAGAGATGCTTTAAAGGGTCGACGAATGCAAAAAGAAAATGTCATAAATTTGTAACACTTTTGCGGGGGGACTTTCAGACAAAATGACGAGCTGAGCTGTTGAGGGGATAGTGAAAGAGACAGCAGACGCCATGGTTGAACTCTGCGGTCACAGGGATGCCGATTTAGCTCATTTAAAGCTAACTTTATATACTGGAAAATATTAGAAAAACAGGAGAATAAATAACCTATATTTTGTGAATAAAATTAAAAAGTGTAGAGTGCTAATTAAAAGTTTTATATATCGAAACACAAAAATATAAGAATGATATCCCTCTACATATTCTATGAATTTGTCCCCTCATTCCTTATTTTAACAATATATATATATATTTTTCTTTAATTAAGGGTTTGAGTTTTGGTTTTCAATACAATTTTGTATCATATTTTCATACTTTAAAAACTTCTTTAACTATAGTCCATAGCCAATGTGGCCGGAACTAATCCCAACACTGGCCGGGTGCGTTGTCCCTGTGAGAGCAGAATGGCAACAAACAACAAGAAACAAAACTTAGCCTCCGGCACACAATTTGTCACACACATATAGCACATAAATTATATATATACACACAAAAGTCGGAGATGGTTGGAATCTTTTTTGGTTTTGGTTTCGGATTCGAATTCAGCTCTAGTGACTCTTTTTTTTTTTGCTTCTCTGGTTTGGTTTTTGTTGGTCCGAGGCGACTATAGTTTGTTGGCCCATTTGATTAATAAATTGTTTAGAGCACAAACTTACTGACTTGTGGCTAATAAAATATGAATGCCGAAAGTTTGCGGGCGGCAAGGAGCATCAGCATCGGCATCAGCATCAAAGGCCAGACATGAGTCGCAAATTAGTCATGCGCATATATGGCGAGTAATTTATGTTTGCGTTGATGTATGTGGCTTAAAGGCAGTCACATTTAACCCCAGTTAGCATTAGTGGTCCTGCCCCCATATGCTTCCATAAAGCCCAATTTCCATAAAGCCGGGAAGAGGCAGCAGCATGAGCATTTCCTTTGGTCTGCAGTGCGTATGCGTAATTTGATTTTTCATTCCTTTTCCTTTCGGGCAATGATTTTTATGCGTTTACACATTTGTCGCTGTCGGTTGAGGTCTCGAAAAAAGCAAAGGAATATATATACGTTTTTGTTTGGGTCGCCTTTTTGATTACATCTCAATCAATTGGTGGCAGTTTTATGTTAGCACATTTCAACATCTTTCGGCCCTTCAAATGTTCAATTTTACGATGCCTGCGGTGATTCTGCTGGCCTTCCATGTAAATTCAAGTTTTTTTTTTGCCTTTCTTCTCTTTCTATATGTGGTATTACTTTATTTTTGTTTGGTTGCGTAAAAGTTTGTTTATATCGAATTACACTTTTTATTGCATTATTGAGGTCTTTTCGAAATTTGTAAAAATATTTTAAAATTTAATTTGTAGATTACAATAAAATGTGCATAAATTTGTTTTGGACATGAAATATTTAAATGCGTTAGTTGAATTTCCTAGGAAAATTATTAAATATTCCTTGGCTGCTTTTGCAGAAAAGTTTCAACCTGCAGGCTTAAAGACCTGTTTAAAAATTCCGTTTGAAAGCCTCCTTTTCATTTGGTTGCCAAAAAAAATAAAACGAAAAAAAAGACAAAAACAAAAACAAAACAGAGCCCTGGGGCCAAGCGTCAGTCAGAATACAATTCAATTTTGTTTAGCAAAGAAATTTTCCGGCTCTGCTTTTTCTGTGGAGGAATGGAAGGGGATGGGGGGGTCGGGTCAGGTTGTTGAGAGGAAAAGCTCACTGATCTGAAAAAAAAGGGCCAAGTTATTTTATAAAATTATATTTCATCTAGCAGAAGGTACGGCTGGGAGGGTCCGGCGTTCAGTCAGTCGAGTGGCAGCATAATTTTCATTCAATTCCGCTCACTCGTTTAGCGTTTTGGCCAGGTCAGGTCAGCCAAAGGGCAAGGGGGTCAGGGGTTAGTACATAGATGCATTCATGGCTATTTGCCATCATTTGTGTGTTTATCCACTTAGAAATGAAGCGATTTGATTTCCCGGTAAATGAGGCATTTTCTGCAATCAGTTTGCATTGAGCCCTAATAATTCCTCATCCCCAGCCCCAGTCCCATCCCCAGCTCCATTCAAAACCGGATGGGGCTTTATTTCGAGGGCCAACTCTCGCTCCTTGTCGCGTATTTGCAGCTTCATTAAATTCCGTTGTGGTTCGTCCTGTTATCCGCATCTCACTTTGACTGGAAGTGCACTTTAGCACAAATTTCCTTTTCTTGTTGGCAGCCGCTTCCTTTGTTCTCGAGCAGCAAGGATGTGCATCGGGATCAGGATGACGACGGCTAAGCGGATGGGGAGGACGCCAGGGGCTGCCCTGGTCGTTGGTCGCTCCACTTTGCTGGCACTAAAGTGTTAAATCGCATAATTATGTCTCTCATGGCGAACACTTCACAAAACTGAAAAGTTATTCCGCGACTGCCGCTGGCATCGTTTGTTCTTCGCACTCTCTTTGCCAGTTTTAGGTTGCTAAAAGGATATGATATTGTACAGTAATGACAACGATAATGCTCTCACATAAAAAAAATGATGTTACTCTATATTTTTGGTTTAAAAAAAAAACAATTAATAAGTGACTTCAAAGGGGTTCTTCTTTCGATTCGCTAAAGTAATATCTTTAGTTCCATGAAATTAAAAAATCACACTCATAAAATTGTTTTCTAACCGAATTCATCAAGCGACCCTCTTTTAACACTCTCACTACTCTCATATGGCATTTCCTTTGTGTTTTTCCCTCCCCCATTTTCTTCTTTGACTTTCGCATAGTAGGCGAACTTTTTCCTGCACTCCAAGGCATTTTCCTTTGGTCATGTGTTTGCATTGTCAAGCTCGACTTAATTATATTTTAAGTTGACTGCTTGCATTAATAGCACAAAAAGAAGTGGAAAATAAAAATTGTTTTTCCCCCGACACACTCGCGCACACAAAAACAGAGAAGCACAGAGAAAAACAAAAAGAAAACCCCGCCGCCAGAGAAAAGAAAAGTTATGCCCAAAGCTTAATGACTAAATTGAGAGCAAGTTCGCCAGAGTTTTCAACACACATTAAAGGCAAATAATTTGCATACCCAACGCCGAAAGTATTCCACTAACTATTTGAGTGGCGGGGGCGGAGATGGAAAAACAAGGACCGAAGGAGCAGCTTTAATTGCGGGGACCTGCGCAAGAAAAATGGCTTGTAATAAATCTCGGCGTCCACTCACGGAAACGGGGCCAGTCGGAAAATGCGAGTATCCCGAAAGATAAGACCCACTACAGGCGCTTATCTGGGCGTGAATGCCATGATGCCAAATCCCTTGTCGGCCATTCGAAACATTTAAACACTGAGGCCGCTTCCGATTCCATCCAGCTTTTCGTCCTGGCAACGCCCGGCCTAAGTGGGCCGTTATTGGGCTCCTCTTGTTTTGGCCATCTCCTAATCTATAAAAAACCAACTCCCACATATGCGTGTGCTTACGTACAGAGAAGGAAAATCATGGGGAGTCTTTTCCAGGTTTATTTTAATCATGAACAAAAATGTTTTCTGAGGTTACTTTATATTATATTCTATGACTACCACCTATTTTTTTCAGTGAGCATGTGTGTGGAAAACACAGCAAATTTAGAGAGTCTCCATCTAAACTGTTGCGTTGGCTTGGCAGATAAATTCACGCGGCTCGATTCCAGGAAGACTCATTTTAGGGGTATTAACTTAAAAGATACTCCATATAAAGATACATTTTCGACATGTGTCGTTCGGCTGTGAGCCCGGTAATTGCATTTGTATTACCATTGAAATTGTTTACACCGCACTTAGCCAATTTTTCGCTCTATCAAGTCAGAAATATTAACTTTCACTTACCAAAACGACAAAATCAGGTTTTCGCTGCGACATTTTCCGCAGGTTCAGTCGTGCGTGTGGGCGAAAATGTCGCTGAATACAAATGGTTTTAGCTGACAGACATCAAAGGAAAGGCCTAATAAGGAAATTCAATATTTGACAGAAGGCGAACACTAATGCCCTCGGGGCTAATTGATTAGAGTTCTAAATAAAAAAAAATGGAATGGCAGGGCAAAATCCACTTCAATGGATTTGCGGTTGCCTTCGATACATCAGAAATCCCTCACAATTAGCCAGTCAAATATATTTATCTATCTATTTATGCACACATGACAGCTTATTTGGATAGCCTGACAAGTGGCTCTTAATGTCGGATCAAATATGAGGAGAGCGATAAAATGCGGCCTTGCATTTGCTTTGCCTGAACAAATATTAAGGCAAACGGGTCGTATACGTGATATGTGAATGAAAATTTTGGGCAAAACTTTAAAGCCAAAGCTGATGCTGTTGTGAAAATATTGATATCCATGGTGACAGCTTAAATTCTCTTTTTTTCATCCGCTTAACGAAGTTATTGATAATTAAAACGGAAAGATATATATATTTCAATTTTAGATACCCAAAAACTTTCAACAAAATTCATTTATTCAATTTGCTATTTTTCAGCTTTTGTTGGCTTGCTTTTATAGTTAAATGTTTTTAATTAAATAAAGTATTTATATTTGATAGAGCAACGAGTCAACGGATTGTATACAAAAGTTAGTTCTTAATTATAAATAAAAAGTTCCCAAGTTAATTACAACTCTTGTTTAGATGTCTAATCCACTGAGTTAATTGACATTAAATTTACAATTATCATTAAAGGATCTTAACAAATTAAAGCTGTATAAATGGGTATACCAGCGTGTTTGATCCTCTGAAAGTGTATTCAAATATAAAAATAGCGATGAAGTGGCATCGTTTTTGCCTTCTGATTTCGCCTGAACAAACAATTTGGCTAACACACATTCGAATACGTACGTATAAGCAATGCACGAGCGTCAAAATAAATTTTGCGAAATTCCGCTTGAATTGCGCAATGACGATGACAACCAACGGCAACGATAGTGTCCGGGAAATGGAGACTGAAGGGAAAACTTGAGAGCTAGAAAGGGGGTTGGGCAAGGGGAAAGGGGGCCAAAAAAAAAAAGAAAGAAATGGAACAAAAAAAACGAATCCTGTCTGACTCGGTTACAGCGCAAATCGGTAAATTGCAAAAACATGTTGTCGGCTTTGGTGTGAGGGAGAGGTAGAGGGGGTGAGGGAGAGGGGCTCCTTGATTGTGTTTTGGTTGGCAGCCCGGCTGTTCCCGCTGAATGACTGATGAATGAGCTGAAGTGCAGGCCCCGAGTGTAAGACTTTGAGTATATGAGTTTTCCACCGTCGCTGGAGCGTAAGAAAGGCATGCAAACAATGCTGTCAAAAGGAGGCAGGTCGGGCAAATCGGGGGGAAGTCGGGGGGAAATCGAGGGAAAACGCGGGCAGGCAACGCTGGGAAAGTGGTGAGCGGTAAATGGACAGTGACAGGGATGGAGAGACAGATTTCCTCATCCTGATAGAAGGAGACCCGGTTCCAGTCAAGGATTTCTCACGTGCCCTCTTGCTACAAAGCTCGGGCATACCTCTTTGCTAATTAGAAAATATTTGCCATCGCACGGCAGCTTTGTAAGTGAAAAATGAGTGTGTATCAGCTTAAAGCAGACACTTTCCGGACCATCATAAGTCCGACAAAAAATATGACAAGATATTTCTCTACTTCAACTTTAAATTTCAATCCACCTTTTGAAAATATTTTGTTAGGGTATCCAAAGACATAAATTAACTAAATTCCCATATCGATTGCAGAATCAAATTTCGCAAGTTTCTCCAAGTAGCTGCTCCCAAGGAGTATGGAGTATGTTCCTGGGCCAAGCATAACATAAATAATTTCATTCCCAGCGTCGACTAAATTGAATTTTTAATCATTACGCGAACAGCAACCCCATCGCAAGGGCCATATATCTCATAAAGCGACTGTGAGCGAGTGAGTCATAAAACGAAATTACGCGCATATATCAGAGCATTTGAGCTCAAGAAAATGGTGGAAAAAACGGCAGCGACTACAAATGTAGTTTTTAATTAAAACGAGCAAGCTATTTAATGGCCAAGTTTACTACCATGGCTGTTAACACTTTCTCCTGCCCCCCCTTTCGGAGTGTTTTCTGAGTTTCTAGTAACAAACTTATTCGGCTGAGCGGGTTAAAAGATGCTTTAATTTGCGGGTTAAGGAGGTGGCAAAAATGGCTGGGAAAAGGGACTCAAGAGCCCTTAAGGGGGCGCGGTATTGTTGCGTCTGAGATTGCAGTTCCCAAACGCCAGATGAACAATGGCGTCGGGGATTTCCATCTAAGCCAGAAAGCTTTAAATGCGCGCTTTGACACACGCTCTGGGGAAGGAAATGTGGAAAAGTGGAAAAGTGGAAGAGTATGAAAGGGCACCAGACTAGACCAGCATTATTGGCACACCGCAGGCACCACATGGCGTATGAGCAACGTTTTGCCATTTGCCATTTAGCATCCGCCATCCGCCATTCGCCATCCGCCATTTACCATTAACCAGGCCTTCAGACTCGGGGGATGCGGATGCGGAAGGATCCTGCGTTTAATCATAAACTGGCCTTAATTAATACGATTCGTCTGAAGCCCGCATTATGTCTGCCAGCTTAGGAGGATGATTAATTTTTTTCCACTTTCCTCCAAGCTGAAAAGGTGGAAGCTAAAGCAGCTAACATCAAGATATAAATATGAAATTGAAACCATATTTTATTTGTTAATTTATAACAAATTAATTTGGTTCGCTTCTACCAACCCCCATTTTCCCATTTAATGTCCGCGTCAATTTGATAAACTCATTGCGAAATAAATATATTAAATAAATTGAAATTAATTGCCCCATCTTCGGCACTTGTCCCAGCACTTGTGGTTCGGACTATTGAATGTTTTATTTTGCGCCATCGAAACGAGGCCATTAATCATTTCGCCGGCGATAATTTATGCAGACTCAAATGCCGCACACAGTTCAAATGGGGTCTTTGTGCCCAGTCTGTCACCATTTGCAAAATGAATCGCGAACTTGTCAAAATGCTCATTAATTTATTCCATTCTGCCAAAAACTAAACGAGCATCATTTCGGTGTTTCGGGGTGTATTTCCCCTCTTGAATTTGCATTCATCAATTTGCTACCCAAACGGCGTCCCCGGCTTATTATTTCAATCAATTGGGTTGACCAAGTGCGGCAGGACGATGGAGGATGGGAGTCAGTGAACCGATGATGACCTGTTTTGTGTCCATCCTTCTGCCTCCTTCGCCTCGTTATGACATGACGTGAAAAGAAAATATGCTCCTAGCTCTTCCTTTTCGGTATTTTCCTTTTCCCGGGGGCACCGGGGAAATGCTTTTGCTAATTTATCAATGGCAAACATTTAGCAATGGTAAGTAAGAATTTCCTTCTCCTTCTGCTGCCCTTCAGCCCTCAGTTGAAAAGGAGGCCAAGGACTTCCTGGGCTTTGATTGAACCTGGGCCGTGCCGTGCCGTGTCTTTTAATATTTATAACAATTCACCTGGAAGGCCACTCGGACTCGGATTTAACTCCGACCGGAGTGGATGGGATGTCACTGAGGGAGGCTTTTTAATTACGTTTTTCGATTGCACAGACATCAGAGCGCTTTCTTGCCGTTCAAATATTTGCCGCATAACATTTTTACGAGGCATTTTTCCATTAAGATTCGCCCCCTTCCTTTGTTTGTGCTGCATTGTATTGACTTTTAAACACATCGACCGCAAATACCGCATCGGATATATAGGAAAACTCAATCAAACTGTTAATCGACTTGTGGCCCGACACCAGGACGAAAATAACCCATCCTTTTGGGGAATCCGTGCGTGTGTGGGTGCAGAAACCAGAAGGAGGAGGAGGAGGTGGTGGAGGTGGCGTCATCCCACGTTACCCTTTTGATTGTTTTTCCATGAATTTTCCAACCATAAAATGTCAATAATATGTTTGCTATTGGCACTCACAACCACCGACCTACGTATCGCAAAAATTCCGCATGTGTTTGCTCGGCATTTCACGGACCTGGTCGGTCTCCATTTCATCCACTTTGAGGAGGAGCCATCACCCCTCTGTCCTCTGCCCTCCATCTGATCAATGTCAATAGGCAATAATAAATATTGAAACGTGTGGCGATGAAATTGAACAGCTTCATTCGCATCGAGTGGGCCACAAAAAGGGGGTCAAGTGGATAGGCGCTGATTTGATGGAGTTTAAACAAGTCAATTCCATTAACAGCATACACTGAGCGAAAAGAATATGTAATTTTTGGATCACAAATAGTAGTGAATCAGAATAATAATAAAATAATTGTTGATGCAATTTATAAAATTATCACTCAAACCAACATTTTATTTATTGTTCCTAAATCTAAAAGATATTCCCGTACAACAAAATGTATTTCTAATTATACTTTAGTATTTAGTTCAGAATTTAATTTAGAATTTAGTTCACTGTATACCTACAATAAATTCCCATTGGATATCATATTTTCTTTGACACAAAAATGTATCTAGACTGCCTTGACACCATCTGACTTAGAAATTGATGTGGATAGTATATCATTTCTCAATTGTCCTTGCAGCATCCAGCAGAAGGTTGAACCTCAGCAAATTGAGATACATTTAATTCAACCATTAAATTAACAGACCGTCAAGAAGCATCCGACTTAAAGTCTGTGATTTAATTGGAGTAACTTGGCGTCTCGAATAAGTTAAATTAAACGAATCTAATGAAGAGGCCGGCTGTCCTGGGAGAGTGTGCATGCGTTTTTGTTCGTTGTTTCTGGGGAGGAATGTGGCGAGGAGATATACGACTTAGCTGGCAGACCAGACACACACAATCCAACTTCTCGTTGGGCTGCTCTCCTTTTGTGTCCTTTTGAGGTGAGCTTGGGTGAGGGTTTGGGTGAGGGTTTGGGTGAGGGTTTGGGTTTCGGTGGGGAACGTTGGCCAAATGAACAAGCGGAAACAATTAGCGTTGTAGCATTATTTGTAACATGCTGTTTGAGAATCTCTCCGCCTGGCTGTAATTAAGAGTCTCATTAAAAAATGATAAATTTAAATGGAAGCATCTTCCACAATGGGTAGACGGTCTCGAGTGCTCTTCTTACTTTCGGTACGACAACCAGCAGCTTAATTGAAATATTTGCTTTGCGAAATTTAAAGCGGGAAACGGGGAAAAGTTTCCTCCAACTTAAATAGGAATAAACTGGAGAAAGTGTATTCCCCCCTCTCTTTTGTAATCGACAAATTGGCGCCTTTAACCCGAGCAAAGCTGACAAATCGAAAAGTTTTCAAAGGTCCAACTTTTGAGTTGTTGTTGCTGCAGAAAGTTAGTGGAAATCCACTGTCATCGGATAATGTAATCGGGTGCAATTGAAGACCAGATTCAGCTGGGGATGTTTCTTGGGTGCCGATCAAAGATTTTCCGCATTTTCCACGAATTTTATTTACCATTTAACAACTGCGAAATTACCTTGCAAAATTCAGCCGGCCGCCGGCAATTGAATAAAAATAAATTCCGCATTGTGTTCGCTGTCAGCTCAAGTGGCATTAAAGTGCATTTAAAATTAAAGCGAACCCGGCCCACAAAAACACACATGCAAAGTGCATTAAAATAAATCAGTGAGCCGTGAATGGAAAGTGGAAAATGGAAAATGGGAAATGGAATATGCAGTGCAGGTGCGAGGATAATTGAAAGTTAAGCGAGAGGAAACAGCAGCGGTGAGCTCTTAATTCAATCAACTTGCTATTAGTAGGCCATAATCCGACCGCCGTACTTGGCTGCATCTTCTGGGTGCGTCTGCTAGCATTTGCAATTCAATTAAGGTTGGACAGATGCAGATACAGCTGTAGCTGTAGCTGTAGAAACGAAAAGCGGGCCAAAAAGACAATGCGACCAACTGCCGTGAAGCGTTAAAAATGCAATCAGAAGGCAAACAAAGCGCACAAAAGGAGCTGCTGCAGCTTTACCTGTAACTGTTGGCCATGAGCCGCCTCAGGTAGGAACTAAAGCCGGACAGGTGCTTTATCCCCCATCCGTCTCTCGCTCTTTTCGTTTTTTTTTTTTCTTATTTCTGGGTGTATGTATCTGTCAGGTAAAGAAATCCGCGGTCAAGACGATGACGACGTCGTTTGTGCCCCGCCGCTCGGTTGAAAGTTAATATCTCGCCACGCTCCGCCAAGTGAAACATAAAACAAGCTGAGCTGCCCCATCAGAAAGTGGATGTGGATGTGGAAGTGGAAGTGAAGGGTTCTTGAAATGGCAAGTTAGCGCACAGATACAAAGGAAGCTGAACGAATCTGGCCCCACACGGAGTTGGGTGGAATTTCGAGTTGGTGAAAGGTAAATGAATTCGTCGGAAATGCTCTTTAATGCCGCC
Source organism: Drosophila setifemur (assembly GCA_021224005.1). Lineage (NCBI taxonomy): Eukaryota > Metazoa > Arthropoda > Insecta > Diptera > Drosophilidae > Drosophila > Drosophila setifemur. Next base: position 13,744,231 of record JAJJHY010003831.1, on the reverse strand, counting down.
GAAGATCAATAAGGCCAACGGCTAAATTGGAATCAATATCGCAAAAAAAGGGAAACAAGCTTCTTACACGGAAAAAATGGATTGAGAATATAACAATTTAGAACGGATTCTTCAATACTAACTTAATTGCAAAAGATGCAAAGTAAAATGTTGTTTGTATTTGAGTTTTCAATACAACGTATATATCTTTTCCTTTAAAACTATACAATAATACAATAAAAATCGATTAAGAATATAACTAAATAAAAAATTAAATAAGGATATTTTAGAAACGAAAAGTAAAATACATAAAATATATTTAAAAATATTCCTTGTACTTGAGTCATCAATATAATGTATCTTTTTTTTCCTTAACAATAATACAATAAAAATCGATTAAGAATATACAAAAATAATCAACGGTTGGTTTCTACAAATCTAACATAATTGCAAAATAGGAAATTTTTAATATGAAAAGAAAAATAAAAAATTTATATTTAAAAAATATGTTTGTATTTGAGTTTTCAATAAAATGTAATATTTTTTGCCATTACAATACTTTCAGCAAGTTCTTAAAATAAAGAAACAGTAGCATCATTATATGAAGTTCTTGGGCGATATTTAAAATATTGAATACATTTACATATAAAATATATCTTAATCCATTAATCTTAAATAATTTATTTATTTCAAAAATCAAACGCTTGATCAATTTTTATATTTCAGAAATATTATATTTTTGTTGGGTAATATTTTTTTCAAGTGCACAGGACCCCTGTTCTAACGATGTCGATATTGGTGGTCAAGGTGCGCTTGTGTTACAGTTGGTGAGCGGGAAATCGGTTCAGAGTGTGGGGACACTAATCCCAGTTTTAGGCATCATTGCCTCAAAAGATTGCTGCTCATTTGCCGTGCCTAATTGACCAATGTCAGCTTAATGTCGTCCCCTCAGCTTTTGGCTCCACTCCTCCCCCTGCTCCTCCTCCTGTTCCTTGCCCACACGCACTCACACTCGGACATGAGCACGCACACACACAGATACTGACACACAGATACTGCTACACAGATACTGACACACAATCTGTGGGCTCTGTGGGCGGAGTCCAAAACTAATCGCATTGACCAAATGACCCAAAAAACAAGCGACAAAATCTGCAGCTGATTGCACACACCCCGAGGCTATATCCAATTTGATATAAATTTTTCCTCGTGTCCACACAATGGCAATTACATGAAAGTTCTCTCACATTTGAGAGAGTGTGAAAATGAATCAAGGAAAATACCGAGTTTTCTCTTTTTTTTAAAAAGAGAGTTCCACGAAGTAAAGGAAGACGTGCCGGAGTGGGTCTGTAAACAGCAAATACAGATGTTCCGCTCTTGTATCCATAAACGACAATTTGGTCTTCCCCATGTAAATCCCCCGTCGGAGAAGGTCACCAAGCGGTGGGCGTGGCTTAGGGCTCTTCAGTGGTTTGCCGGGGCTTAGCTTTATGGGCGACCGGCATGCGATGTTTGTGGATGTGGACAGCACGTGGCCAATTCCGATTCCTATTCCTATTCCAGCGCCATCTCCATCTCCACCTCGACCTGCTGCCTGATCCCCGGCCAAGGATACCAGGAAGCCGGCTCCTTGCTCTCATGCACCGCACGTCCTGCAACTAATCGCTCAAGTCTTTTATGCCCTCAGGCAGCCGTGGAAAATATGGAAGAGAAGGAGCAAGGAGCACTTTCGTGACCATGCAGCCTCGTGTCTATCATATCATTCTTGCAGGATTACACTTGGGAAAAATAAATATGTTATATTACAAAAAAAGTATGATTTTTAAAGTGTCAATTACCAAATTGCATACTTTACACCAGTTTTTCCCATATTTAAAAATATAAATTTGTAAACTTTGATCCACATTTTATTTTTGCACTCATGTTATTTCTCTCAGTGTACTATCCATGCTTCGCCACCGTTACTAGCTTCTTTGAGCCTTGAATTTGTGTCTGGAAATTGATAAAAATGTTTCTTGGGCCAACAACACGTAAGGATTTCAAATTGCTAAATTTAGCAAGGAAGAAAATGGTCTAAGCCAAAGTGCTAAATATAGAATAAACTGACTTAGTTTTCCTTTGAAGTATTAACTTAAATATATAGAATTCCGATTAATTCCCAAAATGAAATTTATTACCAATCCCCTTGGAAAAATGCTTTCAATATTAAGCTGTGATTTTTTAAATCAAATTTCGCCCGATCAACAGTTTTTGCGAAAGTAAATCACCGGGAATTTCCACGTCTGGCCGCTTTGATGAAGGCCATAATTTAACAGTTCAAATTGTATACAAAAAAAACCAGGCCCTCACACGTTTGAAAGCCATAAATTAAACGTCGGGTCAAAACATCAGAAACTGATATGTGAAATATTTGCGGGCCTTAAAATAATTTGGCGGCACATTTAACCAAGGCCCTCGGCGAAAAAACACAATAATAAAAAACATATCTGCGGACGGAAATATGTATTATATTGTAATATAATTTCTCGAGCGTAAATCTAATTTATCAATTTGGGTGAAGCGGGAACCGAAAAAAAAAAACTTTTGGCAAGCCAAGCCAAAACAACAAAAAAAAACGCGCTACAAACTGGGGCCGAAATATATATATTTTCTTTTGGGGAAAAATCAGAAGAGAGCGAGATGAATCTATATGTTGGTGGTTTTCGGGGACCTGCGATTCTTGGCGTTCATTGCCAGTTCGTTTCCTTTCTGTATATATATGTATGTGTTTATATATATAAAACGTGTCCGGGGCCTTGCAGTAATTGGCAATAAATGTGTTCATGAATTTTAATGTTGCCCCCGTCGGTCAGCGGAAGGCGCAAATCGGCCACGCCCCTTGCCCAGCATCCTTGAGCATAATTCATAATGCCGTGCCAGATGTTGGGGGCCTCGTTTTGTTTCTGATTTTATTCAGGGGGCTTAGCCCCTTGGCAGGAATTTAACGTAATTTGATTTGGCTCCCTTGGCAAATATTGAGATTTATTTGGTTTTGAATCGGGCTCATCCCCCTTTTTCGGTTTTCGGCGTAAATTTAATACCATTCAGTTGGCCGGCAAATGAGAGTTTATTGTGTGTGTGTAATTCGAGAATGGAGTGGAGCATACTCCTCCGACCACTTCCGGCTTGGGCTTAGGTCGGAAAATGAGTCCAAGTTGCTTTTGATTTATCATATTCAATTACAAGAGTAGCGAACGTATTAAATGCCACATCCGCCTGCGATGGCCCACAGGGCGTATGAGTAATTTGTTCAGCCTTCTCCTTTCGGATTGCTTCCTGTTAAGTTCTGTTTGCCTCCAGGAGTGGGCAGCCAGCCAAACAAATTTGCCAATGTTTAAATAGCGAACGGCGGTCTCCTGCTGAAAGCCGATATCAACAACTACTTCATGGCCAAGAGGCGACTGCCGGTTTCCTCCACATTTCCATCCACAACTTTTGGCCACTTCGCGTGCGCCATCTGCAGCGAAAGTTGGCCCAAAGTCCAAGTGGAGCGTGTAGGACGTCAGCTGCTGCTGCTGCTGGGCTCTGTGTTTGCTTTTCCGGAGTGTGCGGAATCCTCGTCGCGTGCTCTTAGCCATCTCTCCTCTGGGTTATAACGAGTCTGCGGATGCTGATTCCAGGGCCATCCATCTCGTACTCAATCGGGTTGGTTTACCAAGGCGAATGGGATTAACTTTTAGTTGGACGGTCTTAAAGAACTCGGCCAGAACCAGACGTGACATTCAGTTTTAATTTAAACGTGTGCAGGAAAGCCAGTTATTTAAATGGATCTCTTCTAAAACCCATTAAAATGCAAACATTTCTTCTAAGAGCGTAAACCGAATTAAAAGACTCTATTTTAAATATATAAAACTAGCTTTTTATGAATTCCATCAAAGAGTTTGTCAAACATAAACCAAACTATTTGATTGAACTTAACCAATATTCCGGGTTGGGCTGGGAATTTATTTACCTTTTTCCCCAAGGAAAATCTTTCATTTTCGTCTAAATTTTGCATCCATCTTCAGCCGAACTCCGAGTTAAATTGCATAATTGCCCCAAAAATGCGATTAAAATATACTTGCGGCTTGTGGCTTAAGGATTCAAAAACTATTACCCAGGTGCGACACCCAATTTGAATTTAAATTCATGCCCCAGGGATTTATATGCGAGAAAGGAATTTATATTCTGGGAGCGCTCCACTTGCACTGCGTACATTACACAAATTCCCATTTTTGAATGCAGTTTTTGGAACTTTATTGTGAATTATGTGCCATGTTAAATTGAGTGTGAGTGTGCGAATAAAGAGTTGAGAGTGTGCTGCTGCCTCTGCTGCTGCAACTTTTCGCCGTCTTGAGTGGAAAAAACTGTCCTGTCGCCTGCGAGTTGCAAGTTGCGGAGCTGCGAGGAGGCTGTCGCAATTTTTCACTTTTACCGCCGCAACTTTGCAGAAATATTACTCAGCCGGGCCCAGCGGCAATATCCTGACAACAAATCCGGGCCAGCACAATGCATAAGGTGCCGACGATGAGCCGGCAACTTGACAGTTACTGCTTGCCAGACAACTCTTTGGGCCTTTGCGTTACTTTCTACCAAAAAAACACCAAAAGAAATATATGTAAAATGAGAAATATGCTGCACATAAATCTTTGAGGCTTTTCCATGTCCCCCAAAAACGTCTGCAAGAAAATCCGACGCGTCCAAGCCAAAAATTCTCTCAGACAAAATTTAATTTCCGAATGCATTCGCAGGTCTTGGCTTTTAGGCAAATTGAAAGTGGTTAACGTGTCACACCGGAAAAAATTCAAATTCAAGAAAAAAATAACAAATAAAACAAGTTTTCAATAAGCCAAACTTCAGAAATTCAAAAAAAAAATTGTGTTAATTTATTTGTCCTAAAGAGCAATAAAAATGGAAAATGGATTTAACCAAACTATTTTAGAGTCCCCATTACATTACATTATATCCTCAAGACGATCCTTTAACTAAATTTAGATGCAAAGCCTGCACAAACATTGATTTCGATTATATCACCACTTTTTTGCTACTCCTACTTTTTACTGTCCATTTTTGATTCTCGACTTTTTCGCCGTGTTGTTGTCTAACCGCAATGTGCTGCGGCTAATTTATGCAGCACGTTGCAGTGCATTGGTGCCACAAGACCAGCACCAGCACCACAGTTTATCGCCGGTCGCGGCGCACAAGTGTCCCAGAATCCTGGCGGTGGCGACCACAAATCACCGAGGTCAACACGGCGTATACGCAACGCACTCGCACATGCCCACAATCACTCCGACCCAAAACAAAACGAAACTATGTAACAAAACCACTGAACTTACTGGGTGCCCGGGCTAGGATAGGAAAACAAAAAATATATATCCATATATATATATATATATATATCGCAGAGTGAGCAGCTGAAACCATGTCAACATGTGACACCACGTTGATTTCAATTTGAATGGCTCCTCGGTGGGTGCGAGTTAGTTTGTATTTGTGGGGTGAGTGGTTGAGTGGTTGAGTGGTGTCGGTGGTTTTTGTGCACAGATTAGCAGCTGCGGTAATTGAAAGCAGAAAAGCAAAAAAGGTGAAAAGTTAAATTAGTCCAGCTTGGCGTTCAATCATCTGACGATGTAATTAAAAATTAGACCAATGTTGCGATTTGTTCATTTCACTTCATTTGGAGTAGGAAGCATCTTTGGGATCCATCAAATACTCTTACTTGAAGAAGAGTGGTTTTGGTTATTTACCTAAAAATATTCGTTACTATTTCTGAAATATAAGGATAATTATTGAGGATCATATTTATACTTCATTTTTTAATAGGAAAATACAAATATAAATGCAAAGCTGGTGGAAAAAATGCATTAAAAATAACTTGATCAAAAATGGGGTTTCCCTTTTTTTTCAAGTTTAACGCAATTAAATGCAATTAAATATTCATAAAAAATTAAATATAAACTAAATATAAAATTCAAAATTCCTATACATAAGTTGAACTAAAGGTGGCGGAAAAAAAATGATAAATGATGATGATAAATGTGGTTTCATAATATTTGTACACGTTCAACCCAAAATCAATAAAATTAAATTGATAAAATAAATTAAATAAAATTTGATGCGAATGTTCCTTAAAAGCATATATATATTATACATTGTTTTTAATATTATGTTAATTTTTCAGAGCATAATTTTACCCCCGAAATACATTTACTTTAAGCCAAGTTAAGTGTTCTTAATGCTCCCGAATATAGTATTAGGGAATGCAATAACTTTTCCTTGGCTGTCAGACTTCTAGTCCAGATTAAAATATTCATTGCCGGAGAGTAAGTGGAAACAGTGGCACGAAGGGCAGCCACCACTAATTGCATTCCCCGACCACAAACTGAAATACTGAAATACTGAAATAACTCTGGATCTCTTTTCTTCTCTGTTCTCCAATCCTCCATTGCAATCCACGACCATTTCCACTTCCATTTTTTGCGGCCTGTCCCCGGCAGATGATGTTGAAGTGGCTGCTGTTCAGCCTGTGCATAATGCCGGCGATGTTCAGCAACACGAGGAGGAAGTGCCCCATTGAATGCCAATGCAGCATGGACGACATGGATCGTTATCAGGCCATCTGCACAAAAGGTAAGTGGCGCAATAAATGCAAAAGGCGGAACCGATACGAATAAATGGGTTTCGGTTGCGGGGGCAACTCCAAAGGGGAGTTACTATGCAAAATCGAGCGAAACTCGGTTGGATACTATCATAATTATACTTCCAGTTCGATTTGCGATTTGCGATTTGCGCAAATTCCCGGCACACACGCAATCCGTGGGATTCCCCCGGACTACATTACGTTTAAAGCTCCTCGACCATTTATTTTCCCTTAAATGTCTGACAATTTCAATTTGTTCAACTGTCATTTGCCGTCGTCGCTGTGGCTGGGGAATTTTTTGTTCGATTTGCCCCTCCCAAGCACATCTGATTTTCTTTTCGCCCCCGAAAATCTATAATTTCAATTTAACGCTTGTTTGCCCAGGCAGTCAGCTAACACACACATATCGTAAGTCCTTCAATGCGTCCTTTGAATGCGATGCTTTCGTCCTTTTAATTTCATTTCAAAAACTGCCGGGCTTTTAATAATTGCAACGGCTTAGAATGGGATTTCAGAAGTTCAATTTAAATTCAATCGTTGTGAAAGAAAACGGAATACTTATGAGTTTGTTTAAGGAAAAAAAGAGGAATCTTTAGGAAAGCAAAATTAAAATTTCATTTAAAGCTGGTCAATAAATAAGAAACTTTGTTTTTTGTACACTTTATTTAAAATTTAAAATGGCAAGTAGAAAAAATATACATTTTGTATATTCAAATTGATTTATGTCTTATGTTTTTTTTTATTTCAAGCAATTCAATCGATCTGAAAAACTTATGAGTTTGTTTAATCTTGATGAATTTTAAGAAAAGAAAGAGGTATCTTTAAAACTTTACCCAAAGCCAAATAAGAAACTATCTGTTGTGTAAACTTTATTTCCAATTTAAAATGGGAAATAAACAATATACATTTTATATATTCAAGTAAAGAGGTTTTATGTTTTTATTATGCATGCTACAAATATAATCGCTTAAAGTGTGCACATGTTTTTTTTTTTTTTTGTTGCATCCATGTTGCGCTTCAATTCTTTACATTTTCCCAAAAGCAAATCTGTCAGTAATAAATTCTACTAATTTTCTCTAAGCTGCAATTTGTTAGAATTCCCACAGCTAAGCTAATGAGCAGCAACCCTTATCTTTTACTACAACAACGACCCTGCACCCCGAAAAAAAAAAACAAAATAGGAAAAATAAAAAATGATGTGAAAATAAAAGCAGAATGCGCGCAGCACAAAATAAAACTGGGTGCGCGTTAAAATATGTTACAATCAGTGTTAATGCTCAGCATTTTTATGAAAATTCCCGCAGCGTGCTCGGCCAACAAAAAAATATGGTGCAGACGCAACAGCAGCAGCAGCAACAACCGCCGAATACAATAAGCACATTATAATGCAACTTCACCCTTAGACATTCGCATACTATATACGAGTATATATAGTATATAGCCGTAGCCATGCAAAATGCATAAAGCCCAGATCTAGATCCAAACGAAGACCCAGCACAATAGGAAACTCAGCGGAAAGTAGAAATTGTGCTGCATACAAATGCGATGTTAATGTTTACTGGGATCTGTTCGTAGTTACTCGCAAAAATCCTAAATAGATGCCCTGCCAATGCTCCACATTGTTGGCATACAAAGGAGGTGGCCTCTCTCTAGGTGGGGTCTGCAATTAAAGATTTTGTTGGCCAACAATACTGAGAAAAATGTTGGTTAGAAAAGTATTGGTTTAATAGTTTTGGGTTTCAGAGAAATTCATAAATCGAATTTTTTAAATGTTATAATTGAGTTCATGCTTTTAATAATATTCGATTAAATAAATGAAGATTTTTAAACTAGGTTTTCTTTTAAATTGTTTTAATGTAAGATATTATCAGTGTGTTTTTTAATTTACTACCCTGGGCTAAATAAAACTACATTTTTAGATAAAGTCAGAATTAAAATTATTTTAAAAATTATAATGCTTAAAATATTACATCAATTTAAAGAAGATTTTTGAATAATAAGAATTATTTTAAAAAGTTTTACGGGATTAAATTAAATACATAATTCAAAGTGTTTAAATGTGCTAATTGATTCATGGTCTTAAATAATATTTGATCGAAATATAGAAGAAATTGTAATTATTTTAATGGAACATTTTATCAGTGAGCTTCTTTTGATTTACTTTCCTGGGCTTAGGTAAATTCAGAATTTTTTATTTATTTTTTTTGTATACTGAATACTGTATACTGTATACTTAAAGCAAGGTATAAATTGCTTTAACTAAAATATGATGAAATTGTAGAAGAAATTAGAATATCTTTTTAATTATTTTAATGACAAATTTGAACAGTGTACCTCCTTGATTTACTACCCCGGGGCTAAATAAAATTAGTTCAAGTACGTTTGGCAGACCACTCGACCTCAACTAGTTTTAACTGTTGTGCGTTTCCATTGTTTATTTTCGGACAGGTGGCCTGAACTCGTTACTCTCCGCCAACGAATTGGACATTGATGTTAAGGTTATTATCATTCGTGGGCCCAGGAACTCCATAACAATTGGTCCTGCATTGCGGCAGTTTATGAAGCTGGAGATCCTGCGGATTACGGACTCGAATCTCCCAGCCATCGGTGCGGAGTCATTCTGGGGCCTCAAATATCTGCGGATATTAGGTGAGTAATCAATCCTTTTACGATCCTCTGCATCTCTTAAAATCTCCCCGATGAACATAAATCTGAAAGGGGGGCCAGCAGCGATTTCAATTTAAGCAGCTGTGGGCTCTTAAAAGTATCTCGCTGATATGCAAATAATTTGGGGGATCCATGGCAAGGAGAGGAGGAGGAGGAGGCGTTGCGAAGGGATGCGGTTATCCTGGTTATCCTGGCTGCCCTGCATCCTCGTTAAACGTGAAAAGCAAACGCAAATAAAGCAGCGGCCGCGTCGCAAAACGTTAAATGAGCTACCAGTCGAAAAGGACAGGATAACATTGGACTCGCAATCCATCATCGGGTTGCCTTCATTTCTTATGCAGTTTGCTCAGGATTAATGTATACAAAAAATCTGAAAGTAAAGATCTAAAGCTAATTTTAATATTCAGTCCAGTGGCAACCGGAGTTTGTCAGATAATTACAACTGCTAAACTAAAATATATTTATGGTCATTACTTCTCTCACTTAAATACCAAATATATAAATATATAAATATAGCTTCGACTGCTTTTGACTTATAATAATTAGCATTATTATTATCCAGTTAACATATATTAATTAATTTCTATTATTGAGTACGGAAAATTCTGCAAGCATAACTTACAAATTGATCACTAATTCTTAATTGATATTTTTATTCGAAATTTGAATTAAATATTAGATAATAAACAATTTTGTTTGCTTCTATCTATAATAATGAGCTTTAATGTTGCAATAATATTAATTTCTAAAATATTTCAATTATTTACTATTTAGGTTCGGCATCCCAAACAGCTTAAAAAAAAATTCCATTAGAAATGAAATGATTTTTTTTTTTATTAAATGCTTAATAATTTTTCGATAATAATTCGATGGCATAAATAATCAGAGATAGCAATGCAATATAAAATATTTCAATTATTTAGTATATACTTTTATCATCCCAATATGCTATAAAAAATGGTTTTAGAAATGAAATGAATAAATAAACTCATTTTTCTATCCGATTTAATATTCTAAATTATCAGAGATTACCCATTTAAATTGTAAAGAGCATCGAAACTTCGGCATTTTCAATGCAAAAGCGATTGTTGTCTTGTCAATAAAATGGAAATTGATGCGCCAAACGGCAAAAAGCGCCCGAAAATAAAAAAAAAACGAAAATAAAATGAGAATGGGGAAAGCAAGTGTAAAGCCAACGGAAGCATTGCCCCGATATCGTTGGGGCTTTAAACTTGTTTATTTGTGCTTTATGTGCACGCCGCCCCCCGTTGACGGTTTACGGCCCTCCGTTCCTGCCCTGCCCCCCAATTATTTACATGCCCGAATCTTTTTCTTTTTTTTTCGTCGCGAGGACTACACCCCTGTTTTTTTTCTCTGGAGTTTCATTCGCTTGTCAGAAGTTAAACATGCTACAAAAACAAAACAGAGAAGGACAGAGAGGAGCTCTGGTGCAGTTGGGACTATTTTTTTTATTTGGAACAATTGGCATTTCTTTTGGCTTTGCCTTACATTTTGCTTTTCTATTTGAATTAATTTTGCTGAATGTTTAAGAGGGCGTGTCCGCTGCCGCTCCCTCTGCTCCTAGAGTTATTTTCCAGACAATGGGGCGTATGTGTAATGTGTTTTTGGGATTGCTTTAGACTGGGGAATACTTTTGGCCAGCAGTTGGTTTTTTTTGCAGGCTCTTTAATCTCTGCCAGCCAGAGAGTGAAATGTTTGTATACTTATTTATTTTAAAGTTTCAAAAAAGTCCATCATTTTCGATCTCTTCTTTTGTGTGCCATTTGCAGATCTGTCGAAGAACAACATCACAAACATCACGGAGAACAACTTTCGCGGCCAGGATAATTTGCTGGAACTGGATTTATCGAAAAATAAAATTTTACGCATGGCCAGCTCAACATTTCGCCATTTGACGGTAAGTACACAATATTTGTACATCCCTTTGATTGCATGTTTTTAATGTGATATCATTATCAACCCAATTATGGGAAATATCCCATATCAGTGGAATTTACTCTTTGCGGCAGCAACAATAATCTCGAAAGATGATTGCAATTTTTGCACGAGTACTTTTCCACCAGTTGGTAATAAATTGTGTGGCATTTTTAATAGCCATGTTGCTGCTGCCGCTGCTGCTGCCTCTGGTTGGGGGAAATTTGTTGCCTACTTTTCGAAAGGCGAAAGGAAAAGTTGTACGTGCTTGAATTTAAGTTCTCCTGATCTACTTTTCCCACTACTTTTTCGGGGCGGAAGTGCAAGAGCACAGAAGTTAGTTTCGTTGTCTTCAATTTGCTTTCGATTTTGTTTTCCACTGCGCCCGGGCGACTTCCTCTCCCATCTCCCACTTTTCCGCTTTTCCCTCCCGGAAAAGCAGCAGCAGCAGCAACAGCAGCCAATGCAACTTTTTTGGCAGTTTCCGGGCCCCGGCAGTATTTGCCTGATTTATGAATTATTAGCTGCCGCTGCATCGTAAAATATTATTAATTCAGTGCGTGCTGTAATAAACTTACCAAATTGCCTTCTATATCTTTCTATCTATCTATCTGTTTATGTAACCTCAAAAAAAAAAAAATAGGATCTGCGACGTCTTAATTTGGGGGACAACTCGATTGTGGAGCTCGTGCAGCGCAACTTCTTCATGCTGAGCAGACTCAAGTACTTGGACCTGAGCGGAAATCCGCTCCAGGATTTACACCCGGATGTGTTCCGCGATGTGCCGGTGAGTTTCCATTTTGATGGCCTTCGAGGGAGCTCAAAAACTCAGTGTTTTCCTTTTGCCCGTCACAGGAACTCAAAGTGCTCAAGTGCCGCAATTGTCAGTTGAAAAAAATCAATCCGCAGATGTACAATTTATTGCCGCTTTTAACCGAATTGGATTTGGGACGCAACGAGGTTTGTCTCCGCAACTTTATTCCTTCGCTCCTCGTTCCTCAAGAGTTTTTCCAATTATTTTTGCCGCTCCGCAGTTTAAGTTCCTCGACAAGGACGAATTCAGGGATGTGAAGCGACTCACCAAAGTTTTACTGGATGGCAATCAATTGTCCGTGGTGGTGGACCAACTCTTTCGCATGCAGAAGAGTCTTAATCATTTGGGTAAGAGCCACAGAAATTATAGCCACTTCTACTCCTTCCTAAAAAAAAAAAACTCTAAATTGCTTTCCATTTCTTTCTTGCCTTTCCGGCTTTTATTTCCTTTGGAAACAATTTAGATTTATCGTACAATCGGCTGGCCAAAGTGCCCAATGACTCCTTTCTTCAGCTGACCAATTTGACATTCCTTGACCTGTCCTACAACAAATTGGTGCGTCTCGAACCGCAATCCATCCGGAGTCTAAGTAATCTTCTAACTCTCAACATCAGCGGCAATGTCCTGATGGATCTCAGGGAGATGCGGGATACATTTGAGGTGGGTTTGGTAATTATTTTATATTTTTCAGATACAAAACTTATTCTAATTTCCAGCTCATTCCCCAACTCACCCATCTGGCCATTGCGGATATGGGCCAAATGCCTATTGGCCTTCTGCATCCCTTCAAGGAATTGAAGTATCTGAATATCTCTGGGAATTCCTTGAACAATACAGCCTTGGAGGTCATCGATCCCTGTCGAGAACTGGAGGTAAGTGTGTTCCTCCCACTGACCAGGATACCTGGGCAATAATTCTGAATGAAATGCCAGGACGCATTTATCTAGGAGATCTATTGCCTAGCCGGATTCCATCTCAACCCTGTATGTGGGGACTGTTGATTCTTTCTGGCCAATTTGTTGCATATTTCACTGAGAAACATTGCGACAACTGCTGCAGACAGGCACCATTACAGAAAATTGAGGGGGCAGGAGGAGGGATAAAGGGTGGAGGATGCAGGGATGCAGGATGCAATGGATATTTGCAGTTTCGTTAGCGTTTGCCATATCTGTTTATACATTTCTGACAACAAGCCAAAGCCGTGGCTTTATTTCGTTACCCATCCGGAGGATCCCTCTGTATATTCCACCCTCCGTCTGTCAACCAATGTTGGGTCTGTACGTGGATGTCAGTCAACACCCTCCCCCTGCATCCTGACCGTTGTCCTTGCACTCTTCTTGCGGATTGTTTTCGTTTGCCATGCTGGGTGTCCTTTGTTGCTGGCACCGAATTTGCTGGTATTGTTGTCGTTGACTATGGCAGAATTTATTGTGCACCAGAAGCAGGAGCAACAACAATCATTTTATAGCCATTAAGCCTTCCATTTTAATTGAATTTAATTGTGTATACACTTCACTCAAGCCATTTGGGTCTTGTTATTGTGGCTGGCCCGAAAATTACCAAATTGTTTTGCCTGATTGTAGGAGCTGCTCTGTGTCTTTCTGCTCTTCCTTGTGTACACTTTAAATATTTTGTCAATTTACTCTTGCAAATTAAAGGAAATTTCAATAACAAATATTTTCATTAACTTAATAAACCAAATATAAATAGTTGTTGAAAATAATTACATAATTTATACCAACAAAAATAACATTTTTCAGTGTAAGCATTCGTCTTCCTAAGCTAATTGTCATTTTACCGTCATAGTTTTCCAATAAAAATTTAACTTTCATTTACCATTGCCCTCCGTCCCTCCGTAATGCACTTTTAATTGAACTTCTCTGGCCATTTTGCTGGCCTTGTTTTTCCGGTTTGCTGCCAACAGTTTTTGGATTTATCTCGGAATCAATTACATGGCATCAGCGAGGACACCGCTCTCAGGATCCAAGGCATACGCAACGTGCGGCTCGACAACAATCCTCTGATATGCGATGAATGTCACATGGGAAAATTAATAAATGTCGTGCGCCAAGTAAGTGGAATTCCAATTGAAAACAACAAAAATATATATATACTATATATATATATACATGCCATTGGCAGAGCCGGGAGCGCTGTGAAAATTCGATTTCAATTAGTTTTCAAAGCCCCGGCTCTGATTGATGATGCCCTGCGACACGGGCAAAAGTTGATGCTCCATTCCCACACAAAACTATATTTTTCCTCTCTTTTATTTTTTATTCCACCTATCAGTTACAGTGGGAATGGGATACGTATCCCATTTGCTTCCTTCCTAAGAGTCTGAGAGGCGCTGAAATAAATAATTTGGACATCAACGGGCTGCACACGTGCCTGACTTTTATCACTGACGAAGAACAGAATGCGGCCAGCACTTCCTATAACTTTCTTGAGCACGGTAAGAGTTCATTCAAAGGTTAAAGTACAGTTTATATTGCTTAAAATAAACTTAAATGGTCCATAAAAAATAGTACAGAAGATAATGGTTTCTTGGTCATGAAAAACAACTCCTTTAATTAAGTTAGGCATTTAAATGTTTTTTAATATGGAAAGCTCATGTTCATCATATTATTTAAACCCTCTTTTTTTTAAGTATCGTATTTAGAAAGAGAAACAAATCACAAATTTATATACATTTTTTAAATAATTTCCAGTTGCTGGAATAGGTGGAAGTACAGATTATAATCCATTTATTGAACAAATTAAAATGGTACATAAAAGTTAATACAAAAATTAAGGTTTCTGTTCATGAAAAACAACTCCTTCGAAATTTAAATTTTATTAAAATGGGTAGCTCATGTTCATTATATTATTTTTACTCTTTTTCCATTTTCCGTAAGCAGATAAAACAACAAATGAAAAATGTAATTTGTTCCCAATTATATGAATATTTATCTTACCATTTTTGGTTAATAAAATGCATTGAAATTATCACTTAGTATACTCGAAGTTAGTGAAATTTATTATGATATTTCATACAAAATAATTATTTAAAAAATAACCTTTGGGAAATGAAAAACCAAATATTATTTTTGAAAGATTTATCCAATTTGTTAGTTGCCTAATTCTAGAATACTTACCATTTTTGGTTACTTAAATGCATTGTAATTATCATTTACCGCACTGGAAGTTAAAAAGATAAGGAGCTCTCTGGCAGCCAAAATGCAAATGCAATTACCTTACCGTCTTAATCTGTGTTAATGCTCCGACAGGCGGTCTCAATACTCTGGCCATTTTGGGTGGCATCATCTTTGTGCTAATTGCCGTCATTATACTGTCCTTGGTGGCCTGCTTCTCAAAGAATCGTGCCCGCTACTACACCAGGGAGGATCACCTGAATGGGAGTAAGTACAGATTAGCAACGGAATTTCAATTTAATTGCAGGTGGCAGGTGGGGAAAGGTGAGCCCCAGGACTCGGTCTCGGACTTGGACTCGGATGTGGGCAATTTGCCAAGTGCAGGCGACGAAATAAAAACGAGCCGAAAAGACATCCGGCAATTTATCTGCCGGATACTGGCACGCGCATGATTCACGAAATTAAAAAAAAAAAGGAAAAAGTCGCCGCACTTAATTAATTACCAGAACGTGCTTCATTATGCCGGGTCCTGTTCTGTTCGGTGTTAGTATAGCATTTCCCCATCCCTACCACTCCATCATTTAATTGGGGAAATAAATAAATTCCACACTGACCAAGTTACGCCGGTGGATGGCGTTAATGTTTGTGCTCACCTGAAATTGGCCCTAGGGCATCGCCCTCCATCGCTTCCATCCCTGCATCCCTCCATCCAGCAGAACGCACTCAAGGGAAACCCCCGAAAAAAAAAAAACAAAAACAAAAAAAGAGGAACAGCGGTGGGAAAAGGAAAACAAAGCCAAACTTCTGAATTTACGCAATTGTAGCATTTTTGCACAAACAATAAAATGGCCTTAGAGGCTGTCGCCTGGCCAGAACCAGAACCAGAAGGGCTAAAACTTTTTTCCCACACACACCCACAAAAATTCGATTCCCACGATAAACAGACTGAGTAAAATGGGAAAAGGAGCAAAAAATGAGCAAATTTTTTAGCTGACAGCAGGAAAAAACTCTTCCTTCCTACCACTCCAACCCTTTTGGCCATCCCGGAGTTCTTAGAATTGAGTAAAATGCGGTAAAACTGTGACGCGGTCGCAGCCTTTCCTCATCCAATTATTCACTTTAAAAAAATATCTTATATTCTTTGTGGTATCAGAAATAATTTCTAGGATTATTATAAAATTTCGTGGAAGATAAATATATTAAAAACAAATTTTAGGAAATTAAAATCCATATATTAAATTGAATTTGTCAAGATTAATTCAATTTGTTAGCAATGTTACAACTAAATTTTGAATCTGAAAATCATTAATTTATTTATTAAAAACATGTTCCGTTTTATTTTAACAAAAATATTAAAAACTAAACTATAATTTCGTATATTTATAAAATCAAAATATTCAATTTAATTTGTGAAGATTTAACAAATAAATTTGCATTGTAAAAACTACCATTTGGAAATCATCCTTTTCTTAATTAAAAGAATTATTTGTAAGTATTGTTAAAATTTAAATTATAATTGGAAAATCATTCATTTATTTATTCAAAACATTATCGGATTAATTTTTAGCAAATAATATTAAAAACTAAAGTTAAATCTCGTATCTCTCAATATTTAAAGTGCATTTACATTGCATCAGTGATGTTTGCTATCGCCGATTCTCATTTGTTCGTCTGCCATTTCTCCTTTGCTTTTTTTTATTCCCATCAGGCGAAAGCAAGTGCCTGGAAAAGAATCTGGAGGCGACCACAATTACCACGCTGGGCAACGGAAGCTCGCCGACCACCACGACCACACTGACCCTGGCCACCTCGCCTGCAGCAGCTGCCGGAAATGGTGAATCGAAAATAAACGGACAGAGTTTGAGTCCTGCCAACGGCAGCACTCCGGTTCACGGAGGACCAGCAATCGGAGGAGGAGGAGCGGGAGGAGGTGGAGGAGGGGGAGGACCCATCGAGGCTAAAGGCAAGGAGATCAACTTCACCTTCCCCATCGACGATCGTGTCTGCACCATTGACGAGCTGATGCCACCGCCACCACCGCCGCCAACAGTTGCCCAGCACCATCCGAATATGGGTAGCCTGATGTACAGCGTCTCGCACTCACCCGGCTCCGCCACGACCTTGGCAGCAGTGGCCGCAGCAGCGACGGTCCTTCCGCCCGGAGCACCCTCCCACTCCGTTACCGGAACGGCACCCACCCCGGCAGAGGCTGTGGTGGTGGTACTGCCACCGCCACCACCCCCGCCGGCAACGCACTTGCACCACCACCACCAACAGCAGATCCACCAGATGGACGGGAGCCTGGCCAGCCTGCGGGAGGTGCAGCAGCAGCTGGTCCATCTGAGCAGCACACTGGAGCCGCTGGTCAGCGTTAAGTGACCCAGGGGCGCATCAGGAGCCGGCCCCTCCTCCTCCTCCTCCTCCCACTCCCACTCATCCCAGTTCTCCCCGTCAGCTGCATCAGCATCCGCATCGAACTGCAAGTTTGGGCAGCAAACAGTGAGCACGACACCGACGTAAGCCGCAGGAGAGTTGCGGGCCAACGGGGCGTATAATTAATGGCGTGGCGGGAGGGAGGTCACATTGAAGGGCAGTAATTAGGATTTGAGTTTGCAATTAAGTTCATTAATCACCAGCGATCACGGAGCCCGCGGGATGGAGCCCAAATTATTTCATACTGCCATTTTCGCAATTAAACAACTTTACACAGTGTGTTTCACTAAGATACTTTTAGTGTTTCACTGAGATACTTTTAGTGTTTCGCTACGATAACGATACTTGTAATCTAATTTTAACGTATCCTGTATATACAAATTGGTATAATCTTAAGTACTGAACGATTCATTTTTGGCACATTTTAAATGTGATAAAAAATTAACGAAAACCCCAATTGTATTCTCTGTACATAAGTATTCAGGCAAGAGCTAATCACTGAAAGAAAAAACAAGTAAAATGAAAGAAAAACTGAGTGTGGTATGGATAAAATTTGTATATTTGGCCAATGCGATTCAAAATTGAGCAGCCGCTGTTTGAGAATTTAAAAAAGTAACCATTAAAGAGAGAAAAATATAGCACGTAGTTAGAGGCATAGATTTCCCCCGACACATTCAACTCTGAAAACACATAAAGATAGTTCGTAAGGCATGGTAAGACATAAGACATAAGAACCAACTCAATATCGTTCGATCCCAGAAAAAATAGAACCCAACTGAGTTACCCCCATCCATCGAATCCATAACAGAACTTGGCATTTTCCATAAGGCATAAGGTTAAGTCGGAAGATTGTATTTATTTTACACAGCAATAACCGTATTCCATAATAAAGTGTGACTGTTTATGAAACCAACAAAAAAATGTGATATATATATATACTAGTATATATATGGGGCTTGGTGGAAATCTGCAGAAATGGCTTGGGACACGGTTTTGCCATTGGAAGCAATTTATTTAATAAAAATTCACATTCACTGCACTGTGCACTTGCATCATTTGCGGTTTTCCTGCGCCACCCCATCTATCTTATCCCATTGTGTGGCATCTGAAATTATGTTGCTACCATGTCGCGGAGCATGTGCCGGCTTCTACTCCACCCCGCCTTCTTCTTCCGCTCTTCCTGGAACGCTTCCTAAGCGACCACAAGAACGACACCAGGACACCAGGACGCCAGGACACCAGAGCGGCAGGACGTAAGGGGAGCCAGGCTAAAACCAAACTGAACGCAAATGAAAATTGCTTCCGTTTCCGTGGTGGTTTGGATACGGCACTCGGATTGCTATTGTTGCTGATTGTATGGGGAAACGGAGCTCCTGCATCGCTTTTCGCTTTTGATTCAGCTGGCTGAGGTTGCTTGAACGGAGGACTGTGGTAAATCATTTTGAAAGTAATTGAAGTGACAGTTACACTTATTATTTCAGGCGGTTTTAGGGGTTTCTTAAAACACCTTTCATTGAAAACGCAGACAGAAATAGTTGTTTCTGTTGTTGGTAGGGAATTAGTTTGGTTGAATTTCAATGCATAACATACAGGGAAATTAAATAATTTAAAAAGAAAATATATTAATTTGTAGCACTCTTACAGGGGTCGAAAAAAAATACATCTCTTTAAATCAATGTAAGCCGTTTTGTAATGGTTTTAGGGTTTTGTTAAAACAATTTTCATTGGAAACGCAGACAAAAATAGTTAATATTTTCGTAAGATAATAATTTTTATTGTTGAAATTTTGCAGGGATATAGGAAAATATTGCTCTTTAAAGAAATGTTTAAATTTGTTCAATCTTTTATTATTTTAATAGATGAATGTAGGTTTTTTTCGTAAAGAGTATTTTATGTCGTAGCACTCTTCCAGGGGTAAAAAAAATATAGCTCTTTAAAGCAATGTTTTACTTTTTGTTAAGATTTTATTATTTTAATTAATGAATGTAGTTTTGATGATTTGTTTTCATAATTTTATTAAAAAGTAATTTATATTGTAGCACTCTTACAGGGGTCAAGCAAAATACAGCTGTTTAAATCAATGTTAAGCTTTTATTATTTTAATTGATAGATTTTGTGTTTTTTATATTAAACAGCTCGTGATGGCTTGTATTTATAATTTGTGTTGTTTTAAGATCATTTATTTGACGCAGAAATCCCAAATCCAAAAGCTTTGCCAATATTTGTACAAGCCTAAAATAATACTATATATTTTTAATTAAATTCAAATAAAAGAATGAGTTGTGAAATAGAATCCATGCATCAATCACTTATAAATTTAATTCGATATTATTTCAATACGTTGGCCATATATGCACACACACATATACTATATATACACTATATAGAAACCACTCTGCTGCCAAGCAAACAAACCATATTGATCGCCCGCTCCTCGATGGATGTGCATAATGTGGTCTCGTGAAAAATGGCTAACCATTTGTTTGCCGATTCATATATCTTAGAGACAATGTCCAAGCCAGGCCAGGACAGGCCAGAACAGGCCCGTTCCTATCCGTTCCGACTCCCAGTTATTGGCTGGGAAAACATTTGAATTTATGCATGAAGCTTGTAAGGGCGCCCCGAGTGTTTGGAGTTGGAGTTGCTGCATTGAAAATGCATTCCAAATTGCAGACCAGTCGAGAGAATCGAGTGGGGCCAACCCGGCAAATGCAAATTGAGCAGTGCGGTTGCCTCGCCCTCGAGATTGCACATCAATATTGCTACTCTTGACACATTCGGAGGATGGGGATGGGGCTGGAAAGGAGACTTCAAGCGAGAGATGAGTGGCGGCCATCCGGCTCTGATTAACATTTCGAGTGAGCCATGGAAAAATTCTAAATTGCCACTAGAGATACATGAAATTTGGACTATTTTCGCATCCTGCCTAATTCGCTGCAGTTCGGTTCTCTCTCTCCGGAACGAGGCATCTGGCATTGCTCATACGCAACGTGCACTCGACCCGGCTATAACAATTTTTACAACCCACCCACTAACTTACAAGCAATTGACGTTGGAGAATGGCAGGCACTCGGATAGTCCCATCTGCTCGTCAGCCATCAATTGATTTCCTACTTTAATGCACAGAAGCATCGACTTCATCCTCCTTCTGGAACACCTCCTCCTCCTCCAGAGCTTACAGCTTTGTTCCTGCTGGCGAAGATATAAAATTTGCTCCTCAAACTCCGGGCCTTTTTATTACTTTTTCGTGTGGCTGGGTGCAACAGTTGCGGTTCGATGTGTAAATTTAATCAGCCAGCTTATTCAACTTTGGTGCAGTGCAGCAGGAGCTGCTTCTTGGATACTTGGATCCTTCAGCCTGTGTCCCAGACGGCTCCTTCGCCTGAGCTTTATTGGTTTACTTAGCTTGAGTGCGGAAAAATGTCGAAATTAAATTAAATGCACTTCTGGCAGGTTAAACACATTTGGGACGTGGCCTTTATAAACCAAAATCGCTGATCAGCTTGGCTAAAATAAATTTCATTAAATTCAAGGGGTCTCTCAAAATTCGAACAATAGCAAGTAAAATAGGTAACTTATACTATTTTTGATTTTTTAAATATATTTACACCTAATCTCATTCTTATTTTTCGATAATTTTTGTAGGTTTTGATTTATAGATCGTTAATTAAAATTTTGACAGCTATTTTGCGTATAATTAAAAATCAATTAATACCTTTTTTGTTTCTAATGATTTGTTTGAATCAAAAAACAATTTGATCAATTGCAAATGGATAAATAAATCTAGGAATGTCAATAAAAACAATTTCCTCAGAGGGAATGACCTGGCTAATTAAATCAAAATTATCCCCATAAATCAGTTGAAATTATTTATAGAATAATCCCTCGACTCCCCTCTGCCTCCTCGGTGACCCGGGGCCAATCAATCTTTGTTCCGTCCAACTATTAAACATTTAGCCTTTCTGCCATGACAAATCGCTTTCAAAACCAATGACAGGCAATGTCTTCAGTTCAGTTCAGTTGAGTTTAGTTTAGGGGCAATGTCAAAGCACGCATTTGTCAGTACTAATTGCTTTTCAAAGCATTTCCAAAAGTTGCAAGGCAAAAACCATTAGGCCTTAACCTCTGACAGCTAACAACAAAACGATAAGAAAGACCCAGACTGGCCCCTGTTCAAATTCACAAGCCTCCTATATATATATATATATACCATATTCGAACCGCATAGAGAGCGCAAATGAACAATTCGAATTGTCCATGGGGATGCGAATAAAATGGGTGAAAAAAAATGGAAACAGAGGTCCGGAGAATCTGAGATTTTTGAAAAAGCTTCGACACGTGTGACAAGCCTGCTGAGATATGTCAGGACACGAATTTGATTATGGCAGATCTATGACAGGTGCAGAGAGAAAAATTCTTAGTAGAACCAAAAGCAAAGCAAATAAGTTTCTTACTTTAAAAAGTTCAAAATTAAATTCAATGAAAGAAGAAATTAAATTCCACAGAATAGTTGTATATACAATTAAGTTTAAGTAACCTTTAATTCAAATTTAACATCAAATACTGGGACCTGTTATAAAATTAATTATACAATTTTAAAGCTACAAATATTCACCAATTTCGGTTTTTCTTTAATTATTTCTACCGCAAGTATTTTAATTTTTCTCAGTACCTATGTCTCCGGTAGGTGAAAAACTATTTCCAAAAATCGAAAAAAATCTTTTTTCGACTTGTCCCAGAGGCAAAACTATGCAAAGAAAATACAGGACAAAAAAAATGTGAATGCTCTGCCGGCTTTAGGATTCAATACAAGCCCAAAGGCAAGTTCGAGGTTAAGGATTGGGGTATAGTTAAAGAGGGTTAAAGAGGGTACAGCAGCCGGTCGGCACAACCAATTAAAGTGTCTCGAGTGGAAAAAGTTTAAACCGACTTGGGAGAAAGTTATTTGTAGAATGTTTGCCACCCGATTTGCCTCAATTGCGAAATGGGTAAAACTTCCAAGACTGAAATCAAATTCTTTCGAGGCTTAAGTTTGGTGAATTTCAGTTTTGCATCGAAGATACAAACAAAAAATATGTGCGATATTCAAGAGTCGCGGACCAAGCAAAAAGAAGTTGCCAAATGGCCGACAATATATTTTCACCAGCTACCAAAACGGTCCCCCGGGTGTTATCACAAACTTTGGGAAATTCATAAATTTTTGCGGTGCAGAGATGATAAAATTATTTAAATGCCACACGTATGGCATGGCCATTCCTTAAGCTTTTTGGCTAATTTGAGGGGGACTGTGGGAAAGTTGGTCGTTTGCCATAATCGTTGCGGCATAAATCCATGAGGTACCTGGTAAGTGAAAGGCATAAATATCCAATATGGGGTAAATATATCAAACAATGCCGTGTGGGGCTTCTCCTCCGCCTCCTCCACCTCCTCCTCCTACTCATTTTTTACGCTTCGAAGGGAATTACCCGCTGGGCTGGCTTCTCAGATTTATGATGAGACAAAGTTGCGCGCGTGTGTGACTCCATTAAATCCCTTAATAGGATAATGCGGCTTACGGAAATAGGGAGAACAAAAAAAAGGTATATATAGTAGATATTGTCAAATTTATTTGACACCCGCTGACAGCCAGAAATGCAAATTTAAACAGTCCAGAGTAAGTGCCTTAAAGCGAAAAGCCAGAAGCCCAAAAACACTGGCTTTTCCACTTGCCACTTTTTTTGTCTTTTCTGGGAGGATATGTGATGAATGAAGTTGAGGATTTCCCCCAATCCATGGCATGGATTGTCCAGGTAAAATATACCTACGACTTTATAGAACACTTTTCTTATTTATTTAAATATTAAATATATTTATGATAATAAATTTGAACAGAAATAAATCCTATAATTATAAGATTGAATATTTGAAAAATAGAGATTCAGAATTTTAAAAAATATGTTTTAATAATT
>JAJJHY010003831.1:13691165-13720604 GCA_021224005.1 Drosophila setifemur | reverse complement strand
TTGAAAAAATTAAAAAAAAATAATCATTACAATACGGAAGCCCATTTTAAATAATAGTTTTACTAAATAAATTTTAGTTATATATAAAGATAAAAAAGAATCAATCACAGCTAGAATATTGAAAACATTAAAAAAATTATAATTCAAAAATATGAATTGCAAAAAAATATATATTTTTTGATTCGGGATCATAAATAATAAAGAGAATAACAAACTTTCGACTGGAAAAAAACTTTAAAGTTCTGCAGTTTAGCCCCCACAACCCTGTTCACTCACTCAGGAGCTGAAAGCGGCGCTGTGGCAACCCTAAACACGTGCTGGTTGCAAATATTGGGGACCACATGTAGTGTGGGGGGGGGGGAAGGGAGGGGCTGCTCCATGGTACAACAATACGGATGAGCGAACTTAAGCACGCAGCTTTGTGTATTGAACATGTCATCGGCAAAATTTGTGTCAAAAACCCGACCACAAATACCGAACTAGGGCCAAGAGGGGCAAACAGGGGAAGGGGGGATGGGGTAAGGGGGGGTGTTACCTGTTCAGGTGCCTCCAGCATTGCAGCAGGCATTGTTGTGTGCGGTGGCCAGTGCCATTTTCACAATATTTTCAGTTATGCTGCCGCTGCCACTCCAACGTGCCTTTCATCCCAGCCCTTTCTGCCTTGCAACATGGCTTGCCACTTTCCCCCACCCTCAGTCCTCAGCCCCGCCCCTTTTGGCCCCCTTTTTTGGATCTGGATGCGGATCCAGATACTGCGAACTACGACTTGGCCTGCTGCTATACATCAATTTAACAAGCAAGCATGCACAGGGGAAATTAGCTAGCAATAACGCTATTTTTCGGACAACGCCAACTGCAGAGCGGAGCTTATGATTCGGATACATATGGATATGGGAACGAATAGCTCTTCCTCTCGGAAAAGCTAGTCCCTTTGCATTTTCCGCGCATATTCTTTTGCATGCCTTCTACTTGATAGTCATGTGAAGGCGTTTTCGAGAGGGTGAACCAGACATGACTATATCTATATAACCATTAAACAATGTTACATATTTGTATACCTAGTTATGCATTTTATGTATTTTTATAATTTTTTTTTAAGAGGTGAAGAGGCTAAGTGAAATATTGAATAACATTTGCTAAGAGGAAATTCAATATATTAAATTTGAAACTATTCCACATTAAAATGTGTATTGAATATAGGTTGTTATAGGAATACATTCAAGAAAATAGTAGAAAAATGCAGTACTAATGCATTATTAAGCATTTTATATATTTAAAAAAATTGTCCATAAATATTTTATGAGAGGTGAAAGAGGCTAAGTAAAATGTCCAATACAATTTAGTTGCAGGAAATTAACTATATTAAATTTCTAGCTTACTCATTTTAAATTGTGTATTGAAGCTATATTCAATTCAATACATAGTAATGCATTTTTAAGCATTTTAAATATTTTTAAAATTTGTCTTTATATATTTTATGACGTAAAAGGCTTTGTGAAATATATTTAATACAATTTCCATGTTGGATATGAAATGTATTAAATTTCACAATAAGCCACATTAAAATGTGTACTAAATATAGCTTAATATAAAAATAAATTCGTACTAATGCATTTTAATACAGTTTATATATTTTCAAAAATGTTCTTTATATTCTTAATATTCAAAACAATTTCCTTGGAGCAAATAAATTTTATTTAATTTCAAACTAAGCCACATTAAAATGTGCATTGAATACACCTTATTATGGGAACAAATTCGAACAAACACTAAAGATGCAATACTAATTAGGCCAAAAGCCCCACACATATGGCCAAGTGCAGTTCAGTTGGCCCGTGTAATTAATTTAGTTTTGGGCTCCAAAACATTAACCCAATTTTCCACTGCAATTTGTAATGGTTGCCAGAGGGCTGGCTTATGCGCTTCCCTCAATTAAAACCAACATTTGCATTCACCGGGTAAACTATTAGTTCTGAGCCCAGGACTCCAGAAGATGTCAAAGCAATCAGTGGCCCGACGCCAAAGATCCCCGCCAGAAACAACCTGCACCTGCACCTGCAATTGCGAGTGGCGTCAACAACAGCAAACCGAGAGACAACCTGTCCGTGGCCCCTGGGCTACAAAATAACCCCAGGCACAGACGTCATATGGATATATACCAACTGCGACTGGGATGTGTATATATAGATGTATATATAAGGATTTGTTCACCCACGATTAGTTGACGTTGGCGTACACACAGTTTCCGCGCCATTTGCTGTCACTTCGCCAGTTTGCACATCGTCAGACGGCGACGACACCGCTGCCAAGTTCGCTCATGCAGCACGGGAGCTCTATACTATATATGTATATATGTATATATAGTATATACAATTTTTTCCTCCTGGCTTTACTTTCCTTTCAATTTTTGTATTCCTTTTTCGAAGGGGCCCCCCACATGTCCTTCCGCCGGCTAATGGTAACTGGAAATGGCAGCAGCTCCAAGTTTTGGGCGCCAATTGTGTTTGCTTTTACTTTCCATAAGACAACGATGCAATTTTCCGTGCTATTGGCCCTGATCAGCTAGTTGATGAGTGGCCCGGAACGCAGCCCTCCTTTTCCTGACCTCTGACCTGCAACATTTGTGGCAGGCCGAGTCCACGTTTCAATGCCAGATGTCTGTCATGCATCTGCAGGTGGTAAGTTCCGAGCAACTTGCCACCTGAAAGTTCTCTAAGGTTTCAGAGGGAGAAAAGGATGCGGTAATTCGGGATATTATATTATTAATTTTAAAATTATAATATTGTGAAATTATGCAATATTTTAAATAACTTCCATAATTATCTACAACATTTTTTAACCCAAAAAATAATTTATGAAACATAAGTATTTCTCTCTGTTTATGACTCTGATTTTGGCTCCAGCTTCAGTTCCAGCTGCTGTTGGCCGTCAATTGGGCCAACGACAATTGCATTGGCTTCTATGCCTGTTCTGGGCTTTTGGCCAAGCTCTGAATGCCTCAGTTCCCATCTCGGACCGTGGCAATCGCGCTGATTGTGCAATGCAATTTGGCCAACGCCTTTGTCTAGCCTCGGTCAGGCAATTGAATTGCCCAAATTAGCTCTCTCTCTCGAAGAATGGTAGCAATCGTCCTAGCCCTAGCAGCTGTTTAAGCCAGCTGCCGCTTTAAGAAGGTAAAACGAATCTTGTGGGTTCATTTGAAGTGGTTTTGCGAGCACTCTTTGCGAAATTGGGGTAATAGAAATCACATTCTGCGCAATTGCACTCGAATCGAAAATGTGACTTGAAGTCTAAATTAGTCTTATAAACTTTAACAAATTTTAAGAGAGGTTTGCTAATCTTAGATTTTAATAAACAATTCCCCCTCTAAAAAAATAATATATAATAATGATTCCATAATTAAGATTTCTTCACATTCTAATACCATTTAATTACATTTTAAAACCTCAATCCCCTTTTTTTTGCAAAACTTAAGAATGTGGAATTAAATGTGTAACCTTCACCCCCAAACCACATCACTTAACTTGGCTTACTGATATAAGGGTCTCAAACTTAATTGAATTTAATTGCACTTCACACTTCTTAACAGAATCTTGAACATAACTCATTTCGCAACATATTGCCATCACCCCTGGACAAAATCGTATCAACGCCTCGTGGAAAGTTCTCTTGTAATATATTTAAATGGGAGACAAGCCCATAACCAGCACCGTTTTCCCCATTTTCCTGAAGCTGGCCCACACGTCGTGAGTGCGAAAGTTTTCCTATTATTAAGGGCCTCATTGTCGGTTTTGTTGGACCCTCGGCGACTGTCCGCCGCCGTTCCTCCTCCCTTTCCACAAGTGTGGGAGTGTAGTTGGGGAAAAAGCTGGGAGGGGGGGGGACACTCATCCACTCGACTTGGAGCCGACAGGACCCCCAACCACACAATAAAGGACAATATATTTCACACAACTTTGTTCATATTTTTAATGTCAGGAGTATAATAATTACGTTCATTGACTTTGTTAAGTAGCCTACTTTATGCTAATGTGATTTCATTGCACAAAAACTGGAAATGACCGAATGTGAGAGGGGGAAGGGGGAGGAGCTTTGCATAAAATATTTTTACATAATTGAATGTGCAGAGTCTTTAGGTGACACTTTCTGTTGAAGTTTTAAATACTAAAGCTTCATTCATAAATAATATATGAAGTCTATTAACTGCAACTTTGTTTAAATTTCACGGGAAGTAACTTTTTTATACCTACATTTAAGTAGCTTCTTTTAAAGTCATTTTGGATGAAATTTACATTACTAAACAAAATAAATAAATCTAAAATAATCTATAACTATATGTTTGTAACTAACATAATTTAATACATTTGAGAATAATAATCTATTTAATGTTATTTTAATTGTGTTTATTTTCATTGTAGCATTTAAGGCTGGATTTCCTATTTATAAATTCTCAAAAGATATTTAATATTTTTAAGAATTTTTTTTAACAAAATTTGTGTTTTAAAAAAAACCGGCAAAAACACCCCGACAAACTCACAACACTAACATTAATAAAAAAAAATAATCCAGAACTTTATTTATGCTATTAAAATTATTTTTAATTATTTGACTTTATTTTCACTGAATATATTTTTATTGAATGAATGAACATGAATGCTTTGTACGTCATAATTGAACTTAATATTTTTGTAACAAAGAAATGTCTAAAATTACCTTTGTTTTGTAATTTAAAATTATATAGCCACTGCAAAGCAATCAGAGCCAACTCACAACCTTAACTGTGGCCATAAAAGCAACGCTTATCATTGCTTAGCAGAGAATTGTAAAAGCCTCAATTAAATTAAAACGAATTACGTAAACAGGGAAAAGAAAATCTGTGTATGTACGTAATATTTTTGTATAAATGCGTCACTTTTCGTCGCTGTGGAAGACAACAAACCAAAATACGCAGATAGTATCGATTTCCCCGAAGCTATTTTCAGTAGTTTCAGCTGCATTGCTAATACGCCATGTTGTGCGCGTATTATTTAATGGCAAGCCATCGATTTTGCCTCTGCAGCTGCAATGTCAATATCAAAGGCACTGCGCCACAAGGCTATGTAGGGGAAGCCCTACCAATACGAGAGACTTCCAGAGAAATGCTGAGTTTCCACCGAGCTGTCTAATTGAATTTGCAGGTGCGACAATGCCAGGTATAAAGGCCGGATTGCCAATGAGCGCTAATTAATAGTAAGGCGGCCAACGCAACGCGGCGTATCCTTAAAACAGACGAGCGCGAAACGTTGCAACTGCAACTTGTATATTATACTAGTATATATATATATATATATAGTTTACTTTCGAATTGTTGAATAAACAGCTTCAAAATGGTGGTCAACTTCAAGGTGTTTAAGAAATGTTCTCCGAACAACATGATCACCCTGTACATGAACAGGCGGGAATTCGTGGATTCCGTCACCCAAGTGGAGCCCATCGGTAGGTATCAAGAGGAGATCTACTTAAATATATACAAAACTGAGATAGTAACAAACAATTTTCAATAAATTTATTTAATTAAATAATACAATTTTGGTATAAATTACAACAAAATAGTTGTGAGCAATAGCTCTTAGCTAAATCTGCGAATACAGATAGTAATTAAAAAAGGAAAAAAATAATACAAAATAAATAAGTGATCTGAGAAAATGTTGGGAAATAATTTTTGAAGACAACAAAATGATATATATTAAAATATTTAAATTTAATTAAAATTTGAAGATAATTTTTTAGTGCAAAAGAATTGCATTCCCAGTTTATCTACACAAAAAAAAACAGCTCAAAGAGAGTTTTATTTTATTGTTCCACCACATTATTATTGGTAAATAAATTAAAATGTATGCCAAATAGAAGGGTTAGTTTTAAAATATAATTCTTAATTTTACTATAATCCAACATAAAATTCAAAATAATCACCGAAAATTATTAAAGTTAATTTTTCATTTATTTACCACACTTCGATTGCATCTGTTCCATATTAAACCCAAAAGTAGGCACCAGAAAGTGGTAGGAAACCGAAATTGAAGCCACAAACCAGGCTAAACTATAAACTAATGAATTACCCATCCAATTGAGATGACCAGAGCGGAGCAAATATCAACTCCCTGCTTAGTCCATTAGTTGGACATAATTAAATTCACCAGTAATTTATGCAATCCAAACAGCCGAAACCGGCTTATTAGTTACGTGACCCGGACGGAATCCCGTGACTTTGCTGACCTGCTGCCGTAATCTGCCATTAATTAGCATCTATTTGCAGATGGAATTGTGGTGCTGGACGAGGAGTATGTGCGCCAGAACCGCAAGATCTTCGTTCAGCTGGTGTGCAACTTCCGCTATGGTCGCGAGGATGATGAGATGATCGGATTGCGGTTCCAGAAGGAGCTGACCCTGGTCTCCCAGCAGGTGTGCCCGCCGCAGAAGCAGGACATCCAGCTGACCAAGATGCAGGAGCGTCTGCTGAAGAAGCTCGGCTCGAATGCCTTTCCCTTTGTGATGCAGATGCCGCCCAGTTCCCCGGCCTCGGTGGTGCTCCAGCAGAAGGCCAGCGATGAGAGCCAGCCCTGTGGAGTCCAGTACTTCGTGAAGATCTTCACCGGGGACAGTGACTGCGATCGCTCCCATCGACGCAGTACCATCAACCTGGGCATCCGGAAGGTGCAGTATGCCCCCACCAAGCAGGGCATCCAGCCCTGCACCGTCGTCCGCAAGGACTTCCTCCTCTCGCCCGGGGAACTCGAACTGGAGGTGACCCTGGACAAGCAGCTGTACCATCATGGCGAGAAGATCTCCGTCAACATCTGTGTGCGCAACAACTCCAACAAGGTGGTGAAGAAGGTCAAGGCCATGGTGCAGCAGGGCGTCGATGTGGTGCTCTTCCAGAATGGCCAGTTCCGCAACACCATTGCCTTCATGGAGACGAGCGAGGGTTGCCCTTTGAACCCGGGCTCCAGTCTGCAGAAGGTCATGTATCTGGTGCCCACTCTGGTGGCCAACTGCGACCGGGCAGGCATCGCTGTCGAGGGTGACATCAAGCGCAAGGAAACCGCCCTGGCCTCGACCACATTGTAAGTACATACATTACCCATTAGATACAATTTAAAGATATGCTAGATACTTTCAATGCAACATTGAACTCATGAATCAAACTACCATTTTAGGTTTTCAATTTTATTAAATATTTAAATATATTTAAATATTTTATATTTGTATTATATATAATAGTTTCTTAATTTTAATTTTATTCTTTAATTTTAGAATCGCCAGCCAGGATGCCAGGGATGCCTTTGGCATAATTGTATCTTATGCTGTGAAGGTAAAACTATTCTTGGGAGCCCTGGGCGGAGAGCTCTGCGCTGAGTTACCCTTTATTCTGATGCACCCGAAGGTGAGTCGTTAAATTCACCATCCTTTACAAATAGTATATAATATATATATTATGTCTAACTCCTGTAGCCTAGCCGCAAGGCTCAACTGGAAACCGAGGGCTCCATCGAGGCTTAAACGTAAATGGCTACCTCAAATGAATGACCAAATGGCTTATTTCCAGACGTCTAATCGATGTTTGATAACTTTGAAAATATAAATTGCTGATGTTGCTGAAATGTTCTGAACTGCAGTCGTCGTACTTTTCGTATATATCCAAACCAATATCCATATATGTGTGTATGTGTATTATAATTACAACTCAACAAGATTAAATATGAACAAACTATATGTACAACAAAAAAAATTACATTTTAAGGTGGTGGAATTAAAAAGAGGGTGAAGATGGAAAAAATTTAAATATATTTTTAATTTTGGAATATATAACTATCTCTCCTTGCCACATCACTTGCAGTTGGCCAAGTTATTAACCCAAGAGACGTTAACATCCATAACCAAACCACATGCAGAGTACTTGCATTTAATAATGTACTCTTCAGAAGCATTTCCTCACTATTTGCAATCTATCCCGTATTTACTGATTATGTATTTATTGAAGTGCAATGGGGAATCAAGATAGTTGCGAGCACAATCTATGGAATTGCTAATTGTGGAACTTGCTTTTGTGGGTAAGTAATTTCAATTATTGCCAACTTTGGAGCTCCTTAGCTCGCAAACCACATTAATTATGGCCAAAAGATCTGAGAGAGGTTGCTCATCAAATGGAGTGCCAATAACAGCATAATTATTAGAGCCACCTTTCCCAAGAAACTTAAAGTTTAAAGCAATTCCATTTCAATGCAAAATCTCATATTCACATCCACCATTTCACTCGTTGTTCGGATGTTTTCAGCCAAATGGCTTGCGGCCCTTTCAATTAGCCGCAAAGATTTACGGCAACACATTTGGCAGTTATTTCATTTTGCGGTCGAAATGGGTTTGTCCCCTCTGCAGCCAAAAAAAAAAAATTTGCTAATCATGCTGGACCAACAAACCCAGTTTTTGGCCAAAACCAGGTGGTTCAATCAGAATGATTTTGCATTGCTCCCAGCGGACAATTTGACTCCGATTAGATTAAAATTAGCGGCTCGGTTTAGCCGCATCATAAAATTGCATTTGAATCGTAAATGCTTCGTACTATATAACCGATAAGATGGCGAGACTCAAGGCAGAAATAGTTGACCGCAATTATAGTTTAATCAACTAGTTTTATTTGTTTATTTCTTAGATTATTTGTAAATACCCTAACAAATAGTAAACAGAGAATAGTGGAAACTATATATGGAAATATGTATTTTTAGGTAGTGCTCATAATTATTTTAAATTAATATTTGCTTAAAATAAAGTTAATATTTATTTGATAATTTTTATTTTCCCATACCCTAAAGAATTTAATGGGAACCCCTTTAATCTTTGGTTACCAAGTGTTCAAGTTTGGAGGCATCAAGTGGCTAGTCTAGCTGATAACATACACCCCCAATAATTCCAGTGCATTTATCAAGGTCTGAATGGTACAGCAAGTACACGGAAAAAAATGTACATAAATTATGTTCTTTAAATTAAATTAGACTAGGAATAAATGTTGTGGACCTATTGCTATTTGCTGAACAAAAAGAAGAATTTTTCTTTAATGTTAAAATAAACCCAACCAATATAATAATATTGCTTATTAGTTTCCAATTAAAATAACAACATTTACACAAAATAAAATGTTGATAAATAATATTCATGAAATTATATAAGACTAAAAAGAAATGTGATCATATTTCTATTTGCAGAACAAAAATATTAATTTTTTATGTTAATATTAACCCAACAAATATATTCATATTATTTTTGTTTGTGTCTTCATATTAGTTTTCAATTAAAATATCATTATATACACGGAACCAAATTTTGATAAATAATATTCATGAAATTTTATAAGACCAAAAAGAAATGTTGTGGTTCTATTCCGATTCAACTTACAAAAATATAAAGAAAATACAAGAATTTGTAATGTTTAAATTAACCCAACATTAATAATTTGTTCTTAGTGTCTTCATATTAGGTTCCAATTAAAAGAACAACATAAACACTGAAAAAAAATTAGATAATATTCTATAAATTATAAAAGACTAGGAAGAAATGTGTTAGGATTCGACTTACAAAAATAATACCTGCAACAGAATAAAATTTTTTCTTTCATTTTTATATTAATCCAACATCACTTTTACAACCAAATATATTAGTAATAAAAATTTATATAAGTTTAAAATTGAATAATAATTCATAATTTAAGCCCATTATTTTCTCAGTGTATAGTTAAGCCGATTAACAGAGGGCCGCTATCAATTGAGCAAACAAATCGAAGCGAATTATTATGGCAGACATGGCGATTAGCCGCTGAATTGTGGATAATCCAGTAACTGGTGCATGAATAAAAGGGGATAGTGCGACTTCTCCGCTGGACATTCGGTTGGAAGTCTTTGTTTCGGTCCGATCATGTGTTGTCGCTGTTGTGGAGTGACCCAACAAAAGGCCTGGGTCTTCGGAACGGGAACACTTTTCGCGATCTCCGGACTACTGGCGGTGGTAGTATGGCCGGGCTTTATCGACGACCAGATAATGAAGGTGATCATGGATATATAAAGTGGATTTTAAAATATCAGTCTTACATATATGTGACATTTTACAGGCCCTTCCTTTGACGCCCACTTCGAAGACCTTTGAAAAGTGGGAGGAGTTGCCCATTCCAGTTTACGTCTATATGTACCTTTGGAACTGGACAAATGCAGCCGATGTCCAGGAGTACGGGGTGAAGCCAAAATTCGATCAACTCGGTCCCTATGTGTATCGGGAGGAGAGGAAAAAGATGGATCTGGAGTGGCATGCCAATGGCACAGTGACCTTTAACCCGCGGAGAACTTGGTTCTGGGAGGAGGAACTATCCGGTGGCAAGCAAACGGATTTAATCACTGCCCCTCATCTACCATCGCTGGTCGGTTGAACAAACTTTAAGGAAATATAAATATATATAAATATTAATTAACATTAATTTCTCCAGGCTGCAGCTAATCAAATGCGTCATGAGAATAGCTTCCTAAAGTTCATGTTCAACGCCGCTCTGAATGCCAATGGAGGCAACCTGTTTGTGACCTATACTGCAGCGGAATGGCTCTTCGATAGCTTCTATGATGAGTTCCTGCACTATGCCACGACCTTGAACAATCCCCTGGCACCGGTCATTGAATCCGATCATTTTGCCTGG
Organism: Drosophila setifemur; assembly: GCA_021224005.1. NCBI lineage: Eukaryota > Metazoa > Arthropoda > Insecta > Diptera > Drosophilidae > Drosophila > Drosophila setifemur. Next base: position 13,709,893 of record JAJJHY010003831.1, on the reverse strand, counting down.
TTCCTGAATCGCAATGGATCGAAGGACTTCGAGGGACCCTTTACCGTGCACACGGGAGTGGGTGACATCAAGGAGATGGGCGAGATCAAGTATTGGAAGGGCAAGAATCACACGGGTTGGTATGAGGGAGAGTGTGGAAAACTCAATGGCAGCACCACCGATCTTTTTGTGCCCGATGAGCCCAAGGAGAAGGCTCTGACCATCTTCATTCCGGACACATGTCGGATAATCAATCTGGAATTTACGGGACAGAGCGAGACGATCCAAGGGATTAAGGGTTGGAAATATGAAATAACCAGGAATACCTTCGACAATGGTCAGGTGAATGGAAACATGAGATGCTGGTGCCCGCTGGAGAAGCAACAAAATAACGATTGTCCTGCCACTGGGGCCACGGATCTGGGACCATGTGGCGAAGGAGTTCCCATGTATCTGTCGGCGGATCACTTTATGTACGCCGACGAGAGCTATGCCAACACCATCGATGGCTTCCATCCCAACTACGATGAGAACAACTTCTTCATCATCATGGAGAGGAAAATGGGGGTGCCCTTGAAGGTGAATGCCAATGTGATGGTCACCTTGTACATAGAGCCCGATAATGTCATCGAGTGAGTTGATCAGAATTTAATTTTGCCATATATATTTTTTTTATAAAATATTTGTAATATTTAAAAATTATTTTCATTTTTAAACAGCATTTTAAAGGGGGTTCCCAGCTTCTATGCGCCTCTTTTTACCACCGCCAGTCGAGCGGAAATTGACGAAGCTCTGGCCTCTGAGCTAAAGGTAGATACATTATATAGTTAAATTAATCTTATAAGGTCATAAAATTATATATACACATACGAGTAATTTAAATTGATTTATTGAATAATATTTCAGCTAAGTAAATTAATTGGCAGTGAACTATATTATCTCATTTTCGCTTTAATGCATAATTTGAGTTTCCTTTAAACCCATAAGGTCAAAAAAATAGATATACATATACGAGAAATTTTATTTTATTTATTAAATAATATTTCAACTAATTAATTTCATTTGGAGTTCATTATAATATTTCATTTTCGCTTTATTGCATAATTAGGGTTTTCCCAAAATCTCATAAAGTTCATTGAATAACAAGCTAAGTAACTTAATTCATTTAAAGTGAACTCCATTATCTCGTTTACTATTTTATTCTTATTTAATATAAGAATATTCTAAATATATATTATACTTATTTAATTTAATTTTAATTTTTTTATTAGTTGGCACTCAATCTACCTGACATTGGCCGATACACTGGAGTGGGCCTTTTGTGTTTGGGTTGCATCCTTATAGCCATTGGCACTTTCCTGACCATTAAACGGAAATGGTATGGCCAGGCTGAAGCGGATAGGTTGGCTCTCAAGGATAACGAAGAAGCCCCAAATGTGACCGAATCTGAAGTCAACGAAACGGACAAAAACTTGTAGACATAGTCTAGAAATAAGAATTGCTATCAAGCTATCAGATATGTGATTTAATGAAAATATTTTAGAAAAATTTAGGCTAAAATAATACAGACTGTATTTTACATTTCTTAACTGATTACATAAAAGAGCAGAGAAGTGATAACTGCAAATTGTATTATCTTAAATTCGGTGGAAACATTTTTCAAGAGAGTATATAAAAATCATTAAAGTTTTGCTTTCATTTTTTATTATTTATTATCTAAGTGCATATAGTACTCAAAAATCGATTATCTTCTGTTTTTGAGTGAGTTCTTTCTTATCTTTGAGTATCAGAATTTGAGTTGGGATTTCCTTCTATATTATTCTGCGTTTGCGGATTAGCTTATCTGAAGCATTGCAACTAAAGAATTCAAAACAATGTTAAAAATAGTTTGAGAGCATTTTTACAAGGGGCTGGGGCTTTCGCTATCTAATCTACCACTTTCGCTTATAGCCAAACATCAATGAATCTTAAGAGAGGGAATCGCTAATCGAGGCCTATAAATATAACCGGTTTCGTTGGCTTTCCAACCAGTTGATATAAACCCATTGGACGCGATGTGCTGTAATTGCTGCAGTGTCCGACAGCAAAAGATCTGGGTATTCACCCTGGGTGGATTGATCCTGGCCATTGGAATATTCTTTGCCGCAGCCTGGCCAGCAGTGTCCCGACAATGGATACGGAGTATCATGCCTCTAAAACCCAACTCCTTCATCTACAAAAGATGGGTCACCACCCCGGTACCCCTGTATAGCACCATTTATCTTTTCAACTGGACAAATCCGGAGGACTTGAACACCGACGGCGTTAAGCCGAACTTTGAGCAACTGGGTCCCTATGTTTTCAGTGACTTTAAGGTGAAGGAGGATTTGGTATGGAATCAGCCGGAGGTGACTTTCTTCGGAAAACGCACATGGCACTTTTTACCTGAGAAATCCAATGGCTCCCTGGAGGATGTTGTTATTGCTCCGCATTTTGTCACTTTGGTAAGTTTTTCGGTTCAACTTTATTTCAATTTAAAATTGTTTAAAACAATCCAAAATTCGGGTAATAAATATGGATAGAAATTAGAAATAATGTTTCTGCATGGTATTTTGTGATTCTCACTGCGACTATCTGTCACCAGCATCGAGTAACCGACCCGGACTAATCCCAATTCCCACTCCCTTCCCTTCCAATTTAGACAGCTGCCTCGTATACGCGCGAGTATCGCCAAATCCTGCGCAAGGTCATGAACTTTGCCCTCAATCGCGAGGGCGGCAGCACCCAAATGACCCACACAGCTGGTCAATGGCTCTTCGATGGCTACTACGACCGCCTGCTGGACTTTGTGGAGCAACTCCACTCCCCCCTGCTACCCGTATATAGTAGCACCTTCAGTTGGTTCTACGAGAGGAACAACTCCAAGACGGCGGAGGGGAACTTCACCATACACACCGGCAAGGGAGATCTCAGCCGGATGGGTGATCTGCTGCTCTGGAAGGGTGAGAACACAACCGGCTTCTTTCCCGGAGAGTGCGGCAAGGTGAATGGGAGTACGGGGGAACTCTGGTCACCGGATCGAAAGTGGAATCAGCCTACATCCATTTTCCTGTCCGATGCAGCACGCTTCTTGAATCTCTTCCCCGTGCAAAATGTGACCATCGATGGCATCGATTTGTGGCGCTATGAATCCACCAATCTCACCCTCGACAACGGCCAGTTGTCGCCGGATACAAAGTGTTTTTGTCTGCCGAATCGCGAGTGTCCGCGCAATGGAGTCCAGGATTATGGACCGCCCGCCTTCATGGGACCCTTCTACATGTCGCATCCGCATTTCTACCTGACGGATCCCCTGTACCGGGAGAATACGACGGGACTGAATCCCAATGCCACCGAGCATGGAATGCATGTGGTTTTGGAGCCCACATTGGGGATTCCCTTCAGCTTGAGGGGTCAACTGATGATAAGCGTAAAAGTGGAGCGCGACGAGGCCATTGAGTAAGTGAAAATTATAATGCAATTATAAAATACTCCTACTACAGGAACAATCAAACAAAAATTATCATCCAAGAATATTTGTTTCTAATAATGACTCTATTAATATTTTTATGGCCGAGTTTGTTTTCTATTTTTGAGTGTTTTGATAGAGATTACTCAAGTGATTAAATTAAAAAAAAAAAAACAAAAGAGTTTAAGCATTCAACAAGTAAAAGTCATTAGATTAGCAATAAATTTATTCTTTGTTTTTTTTTTTTGTATTAATTAAAGATTAAAAATGTGTTATTTTAAAATAGATTAGTATAGGGAATGTTTATACAAATTCTCTTCTCTCTCTTTTCAATTAGCATTTTTAAGAATGTGGTATCAAAAAAGTTACAATAATGTTTTAAATTAATATAAATAAATATAGGAAATGTTTAAACAAATTCTTATATATATAAAACTCCCTTTTCAATTAGATTCTTCAAGGATGTGGCCTATAATCACTATGCACCCCTCTTCACAATGAGAATGCACGGGGAATTGGATGAGGGCCTCACAAGTTTACTAAAGGTGAGTGACCCAAATTAAACAATTACGGAACACATCCCGAAGGTTATATACAAATATCTTTGACAGCTGGCATTGAATGCAGCCCGCATTGGGCAGTTTGTGGGAATCGGATTACTCCTGGTCGGGATTACAATGCTGGCGGCGGCTGTGCTGGTCACAAAGAATCACAAATGGCACAACGAACAAAAGCCCTGGGACTCCGACTCAGACTCTGGTAGTCATAAAGCAAAACTGGGTGACATGCCAGTCGAAGGCACTTGAGACCGATAAGCCAAGGTCTAATCGATAATCTCGGGAGTATCGGGGCATTAACATCGAGAACTTAAAGCCATTATCAGTCAAAGTCAGAGCTCTCTTTAATGATGGGGCCATTAAAAATGTAAATTACGTGCTCGGCTGGATTATCCAATTTCGCTCAGGTGTTGCCCAGCTGCGGGCATCTAGAATTACACAAAATTATGGCCTTTCAAATATGCTAAAATTTATTAATATGTTAATAATTGTTTTTTGTTGTTCGTGCTGCCTCGAACGGAGGGATATCCTTGAGCACGTAAGACCCATACTTTATGGCGTACGAACTCTTTCACCACACAGAGAAAAAAAACAATAGCAACAACAACAACAACAGCAAAGCCAGAAAATACCGAACTGGAAATTTGAAAAATGCCAAAAGAATATTATGAGCTACTAATTTATATGCACCAAGCACGCAAACCTACGTTTTGCACACACATTGTTTGTGGCCCACAGGACGAAAGGACGAAAGGCCGAAAGGGAACAAGTTAAACAATGTATGAAAATATGAAAATTATATGACTGCCAGTATGTGTCGGCCATAACTTTAACAAAATCTCTTTTCTGGGGGGCGATAACTGTTGCCAAACTGGGGTAATAAAATACTTTGTTAAAGAATTTCCACAAATAAATACAGATATTCCTTTAAATATTTATGTTGTTGCATAAATACAATTTTGTTCACAAATAAATGTAATGTCATAAAAGTTATTCGTTTTTTTGTGACTTAGCAAATAAAACCTTAACAAAACAAAAAATGCCGCATTGCAGAATTCTATTTACTATCATTCGACAATATTGTTAAAGAGATTTTTTTTTTAATTCGGCATGTTTGTAAATAGAAACATACATTTTTATAGCTTTTGAAAAAAACATGTATGTTTTTTAATACGAATTCAATTTTAATTAACTTGTTAATAAGCTGCAAAGATTAAATGCAAATACTTAAGTCAATAAACAATTAAATGGATTATTTTTTGTGCCTGACCAAATAAAACATCAATGGGATTATTTTTAAGTTGGTTCAATATTTATACTCTTTTAGTTATCAGCCAAACTATTAAAATAAATTATTTTATCACATTGCCCTGACTAAAAATGGAAATATGAAAGACATATGTAAATTTCTTGAGCACAAACTTGCCAAAAACTCTTCGAAATTTTGCGTCTTAAATGCAAGACCTTGACAAATTACCAAAGGCAGGTCGAATAAAGGGATGTCAACATATTTATTAATATTTATTTCACAGCCAGCTTAGTTTATCATTTCCCTGCTCAGTTTATGCACACATATTTTCCATTTTATTGCATTTTCCCTTTTTTAAATTGTCAGAGGACATTTGATTTACGGCCACATACTAACTTCCTTATTTATTCACATAAAGTGAAAACCGTAGACCAATAAAGTTTCATTCGTTTTTGTTTGACAGATTTTCCTTCGACACTGAGTGGCTGATAATGGAAATTTTCCGTTTTAATAGCTTATACTCGTATCCCTTGGCCTGGTTTCGGCCTCTTCAAGCATTTTTCTTTTCTATTTTTGGTATATTTTCTTCTATTTGTCCGTCGAGTAACAACAGCAATGTGCAATTGTGCAAAGAATTTTTAATGAAATATTTAACAAACTCAACAAAAAGAGCTGAGTGAAAGCAGAGAGCACTCTGTCAACTAAAGAATAAAATTCCGCCAACATGAACAGCATTTAATTTTGGAAAATAGGTTGTCAAGGTACGCAGACTGCCTGCCATTTTTTATGCTTTTTTAATGCTTATGATACCCATCACAACCGAGTCTATTAAAGGGATTTCAGTTCTTTGGAACGGTTTGTTTTTTATCAAAACTCTAATTCGATGAATTTATATATATATTTTTTTATATTAAAAAAAAATACTTTACTGACTACTTTATAGGAATTTAAATATAAACCATCTTTCCTGTTTTATTAAAGTTCTAATGAAAGTTTTATTAAACGTCATAATAAATTATTTCTTAAATATAAGTGATTTATTATTCCTGAGAATTTAAAAAAATTCTATATCCCATATTGGGTAACCATCAATCGACCCCTTTGTTTGCTATAACTTTTTGTAATGCTTCTGCGGTATTTTTTTTCTTGGAGCATAACAAGCAACAGATCGCGTCGGTGGTTGGCTTCATTATTTTGGCCAAATCCGAAAGACCAAGAAAAAAGAGCCCGAAATGGTTGAGTGGCGGTGTGAGTGGATGTCCCCATTGTTGCCTGCTGTCCGTTTATGTCGCGAAAACTTCGGTGTCCTAATCTGCTGCCTGACTTGCATACTAATTTGTTTGCTCCTCTGCGAGCTGGATAAGAGGGGATGTGCCTGTCCCCTTTGCCTGGGGAACCCCCAGCACCCTTCCCACTCCCCCTTCCCACAGTTCGTTTTGGCCAGCCTTTATGGTCTTTTGGGCTGCTGACAACCCGTAGATTATGTTGTTGGCTTTGGCTTTGGCTTTTGTGTGTCCGAGTGTGTGTCGGTGTGTCGGTGTGTGGCCAGTGTCATGTTGCCTTGGCTTACAGATTTTCGGGGAGTCCCGATTTTCACTCCTAACTCCATTGGCCCGGCCCGGCCCGGCCCAGCCTGTTTGTTTATTTCTGTTTTGGCCGTCTATAAAACCCTGTTTAGCTGCTTAATTTTTTCCTTTGTCATGTTGACAATGTCTCGGCTCAAGGACTCTTTTTTTTTTGTTGGTTGTTGTGGGACAGCCGCTTGTTGGGTTCATTTTTCGCACAATTTAATGTTATTTAATTGACATTTAAGTTTTTGGGAAAATGCGTGTGTTTGAAGTGCCGATAAGGCAGACATAATAATGCTAAGGTCGGCCTTTCATTTTGTGTCCTTGAATTTTAATAATGTAGTCCCCAAAAATAACCACTAAAAATTATTAATCTGCTGTTTGTAATCTCCATGAAATATTACACAAATTTTTGAATGGATTGAAAGGCACGAAGCCTGAGTTTACGAATTTTTGTTTGCGAATAGTAAAAGATTTATGTTAAATTTAATTCGGAACATAACCGAAATCGACCGCTAAATAAATTCGCTTGCAATTAATAATTTGTGACATTTTAACTACAACGTTGAAACCGCAGTTGTGCAGTAGCAATTCGCCGGCATTTTTGATTCCCCACTCTCCGGCTATCCGGGAATTTATGATACAATTTTCTATGCCATGTGTAATGGATCTCCATTCTTCTACCATTCTTTTTTTTCTTTTTTTGGTTTTTGTTAGCAGCTCAAATTGCATTGGGCCTTTGGTGTTGGGTCAGATGTTATAAAGTTGACAGCATCAGGAGGGAAATCTGCTGCTGGAAAAAAAACCAAAAAAAAAAATGCTTAAACAAACTTAGAAAAATTCGACGCTGAAAAAGGGCCGAAATTCGCGGAAAATATGTTGTTGGAAAAAATTTAAAAATTCAATTTAAAAAACATTCCGCAATTGTTGTCGAATCACTTTTTCTGCACGTATAGTGTTCATAAAATTGGTTATGGTTAGAATAGCGAATGGTGCAGCCAAACAATTTACGTTTGTACTTTTTCTATTTTTCTCTCACAATTTCCCTTCTATGCAGTCGGGTAAAATATTTGCCACAACCTGATACCCAACAAAAGCGTTTAGGGAGTGGCAAAAAACGCAGCTGATTTTATTTTCCAAATTTATATTAAACTACTGAAACAAATTGATAATTGAGATGGGTCAAATTGGAAAGCAGAATGTAATTAAATAGAGGTTTTTTCATAGAGTAGTGCACTAAATTAATTTCTAAAAGTTTTCCTCATATTTCACTACCGAATATTTTCTAGAAACTAACCCCGTCAAAGTTAATTATTAATAAACAATGTTAAAAATACTACATTGCCAATTTTTAGAGCTTGCAGTAATTATTATTTAAATTGTAAACTTTTATAATTATGTTATGTTCATGTTGCATCACTCCATCATTGAATGTTATTAAACATATTTTTGAGTTCGGATGGAAATTAATTTCTGGGTTGGGCTCTCAAATTCGAGTAATTAAATCAACGCCTGGCCAACAACAGTCAATGCCTTTAGCAGCTGCCAAACTTTGCAGCAGCGAAATAAAATACGCATACGCAGTGTGTGCCGAGCGTTCTAATTGCTTGCGAATATGAAGTGAGCATTAAGCTCGAAAGCAATATGTAATGGATATGGCATAAACAAAGCGTTTTAACACACCATGTCGATTTAGTTATGACCCGGCTTAAAGCTGTACTAAAACTCTGACGGGCTGGCAGCAAGCCAAGGCATCCGAAAGATGCCCAAGACGCCGGAGAGTATCTTTTGCTGTTCTTTGCGAAAACAATTTGCCGAAGGATAGAAACATTAAACGGGTGCCATGGCAGCAGCAGCAAAAGTGTTAGCCACTGCTGCCGGGTGACCACTTTGGGCCATCGCAGGGACTACATAAATTCGAGAGGGGAGTGAAGTTGGCCAGGACATTGTTTGGCATCGTGTCCTAGCATATGACTATGCATATTTGAAAGGCAATTTCCCAGTATTCCCAGTGTTCGGGGGTCATCGATGCAAATGCAATTTCCATTCTGTTTACCAGACACTTTACAATGCCTTCTGCCCCTCTCTCTCTCTGTAGTCATATTTTATCCATGTTATACGCTTTCATATCCGGCCTAAGGCTTTATTTGCTTAGCATTTTCGCAGCGGATCTGCGGGACAGCTTGCGTATGCTCTCAATCAACTGAATCGCAAAAATGTGCACTTCCGCGTTCGCTTCCGCAATATTTATCGATCAGCCACCTGGGCCGACACAACTTTCGCACTTAAACCGCAGAAATTTTGTTAAATTTTCATTAAAAATACATGGCCCGGCAATTGTGGCAGCTGTGCCGGCATCAAAATGTCACTGTATTCCCCCCTTTGCCAGGACGAAGGGCTTTGCATCCGCTGCAGCAGCAGCCATGTGTGAAAAGTTTGGGTGGAATTTCGGAGTGGAAGAGCTGCTCGTCCAACGGAATATCCGAGCGAGTTGCAACAGTCGCCAATTATATATGCAAATATTCGCGTGTTTTTGGCCACCCACATCCCTTAGGCTGCTGCTGCCGAAAACTGTAAAAAATCTTTTCATATTTCTTATAAATATCAACTGACATAAAAACTATAAGTTTTTAATCAACGGAAATTTTACAGATTGGTGGAAAAAAATGTACCAAAAAGTAGCGTTTATATGGGTAAATGTATTACGACGAAAATGATAAACTACATATCAATTAAATTCCTCTGAATACCTTTATAACATATATAAATGTGAAACCATTATACGCCAATAACTTGATATCTGTAAATTAATTTCATAATAAAAAGCTGTCAAAAGATTACAATTGAAATTACTTAACAATGAAGTAAAATTTGTTAACCTCTCATTTTTGTTGGGAAATTGTTTTATCAAGGCATATTAAATTCCACATCGAAGTTAGATATCTCATCTTTAACAGAAGAAAATCAAATTCTTTATATTTGGAATAGCTTAAACATTTGGCTCCAAAAATTGTTTGCAACAGAAATGTTTTTGAGAATTATTTAACGCCTACCTACAGTCAAAATCTGACACAAGAGCTGAGAAAGCCAGGTTTGGGGATGCAGAATGGTATCTGCTTAAATGTGTATCTAAATAATCAACTATGAAATTGCAGTCGCATTCCATTGAATACGATTCCCCAGATATGCCTTCGCATATTGCCATAATTGTCAACCACATGCCATTTATGCCACTGGCCGGGCTTTCCATAATTTATTTACATATAGATACATGTGACTTAATGCCGGAGCCGGTCATTTAATTAAGGCAAATCCTCGGCCATGGAATGCACTGGCTCATTGTGCGAGTATCACTGCAGCACCGGCATTTAATAATGTCAATTCCAGTTGACTTGTGTGCGTTGATTTAGTTGAGACTGCGGCTTAATGGCTGCCAATTTACTGAATATTCAGTTGCCTCCGACTCTGCCGGCTCTGCCGACTCTGCCGCACCGTGTAGGTCAGCTGGAAGCCCGTTTCGGAGGCACTCGACTGCGCATCGCTGGAGAAGAGCAGGACGAACGGAGGACGTGCCACCAGCTCCTGGCCAGACAGTCCGTTGCCACAGTAGTGTGTGGCCTGCAGCTCCGGCCGACTGACCATGTACGCATTGAGGATGCTCAGATAGTCGGACACACGTCCCGGAGTCTTCACTGTACTGCGACAGTCGGTGTCGTAGGCGGGGCCTGCCAGGTTGGAGTTGGCCTTGGATAACTCAAAATGATCGATCTTGTAGCTAGTAGGGAAAGAGATTAATAAACAATTAATTCAATACAATTTCGAAACTATTATCACTACAAAATTTGCCTAATTTGTATAAAGTTTCTAGTTAGAAAATAAATTGTTTGCTAAAGGAAATTCTTATTTCTATCACGTGTCATATAAATATTTTTGTTTTTAACTGAAAATCTCCGTAATAATGCATAAATATTTATACGAAATAAATGGTAATATCTATAAATATTTGGTTTACTTTGCGTATGCGTGATTTTTCCCCCTCACATTTTCAATAAATTTGGGCAAATATATGTTCTTAGCACAAAATATTTAATTACCAACTTAGTATATTAAACTAGATTTTTCTATATGATACATATATAAAATTTTCGTTTACAGAAATAATATCTATAAATATTTTATTCGGTTCACTTTGCGTATGCGTGATTTTTCCTCATTAATATTTTTTGAACAAAATATTTAAGCTGGATTAAATAGATTTTTCTACATGATGTATTTTAAAAATGTTTCAATTTATAAAATTTTACATCAATATCTTGGATATTCTTGTAGTTTTTCCCCCTTACCTAGCTCCTCAGAAAATGATGAATCATATATATCGGAATAACTACCATTCCCCAATAAATGTAAAATATCTATTTATAGTCTTTAGAACTCACCTTATCTCGTCGTCAGCCGCTCCCTTCACACAAATGGAGTACTCCATGTTGGGCATGTAGATGCCGCCAGCGAAATTGAAGCTAACAATGCCGCCGGTTGGGGTCCTATAATACTGATCGCATCCCAGGGGAGCCAGTAGCTCCAAATCGGCCATTGATGGTGAGGTTAATGTTTGTATGAACTGGGCTGCGGGACCGGAACCAGATCCCAGTCCAGATGACCCACCGAAAATAGTTCGGGGCAAGAGGTTCCCGAAAAACGGAAGAATCGGACGAACTGTGGGCAACTGGACGACAGGCTCGCGCGATGCCAGGGCCGAGGATTCCCTGGGGCACTCCAGCTGGGTGAGGGTCAGCTGCCAGGTGGACTGCCTACCGAGGGCAGTGGACAACTTGAACAGTATCTGCAGCTCCTGACCCCCTCGAATGGGCAAATACAAGTGCTGACCGGAGCTGCGACCGCAGAGTTGAAAACGCTGAACCTGCACAAAGTCCAGGCACTCCAGGAGCTGGGAACTGGCGTTCAACTGCGGCTGCGGCAGCTCCAATCGCTCGAAGTCCACGCGCACCTGACACACCTGGCTGCTCCACGGGCCAACGCGGTACTGGCAACTGTCCAACTTGGCCAATTCGCCTGTCGCCGGGCTGCGGATAACGACGCGTTTCTGCCGGACACTCGCCGAATTGCAGCCCACCTGACAGCGGACAGGTGTGAAGGCCAGGACGAGCAGGGACAATAGCAGGTGGAAGTCCATTTTGGCCGGAATTGTATTCCGATTGGAGGAGGGTTTTTGGGTGTGGTGCTGCTGCTGCGATTGCGATTTCGATTGGGAATTTTTCGCTGAGCGGCGCTTTTATATCAATTTTCGAGAGCCACTGTATCTTATGGCAGATAACTGGCATTGACATTCGGCGATAAGGGGCCGAAAGATATTGTATCTAGGTTGGTTTGATGCTGATGCGTCCCTGGAAATTTGGTGGAGAAGGTTGTGAAATTTTCATCAATGGTGACTCAACGCATAAGTTTTCTATCAACTTTAAATTTTATTTATTTGTATTTATCCATAAATTTACGTTTGTCTCTGACTGTTTGCTAACCAAGTTAACCAAACCACCATAATTCAAGTGGAATTTTTCACCCCCTCCCCGCCCCCTGTCTGTGGAATCATTATCGAATAAATAAGTGCGCTAAGAAGACATGCGAAGTATGCATGCAATCTGCCACGCCCCCTCGTAGATAACATTTGTAAGCCTTCTCCTCGAATGGGGAATAGGAATTCATTGCTCAAACGTTTTATCAATAAATGCCACAAGGAAGTTTTACGCACATTTTATGACAAAGATACACACATAAGCACACATCCTTACACCTTTTATGGCATCAAGCACACACTCTCTCTCTCTCTCCCCCCTCTCTCCCTCTCTTTCCCTCCTAGAAAGGACCTCTGGGCGCACGTAAAACAATAAAATTCGAGGCATTTATATGAGCATACCTTTGATTGTATTCGAAAAGCAGGAAACGAGAAGAGTCAGAGTGTGAGTTAACGCCACTTTGCATAATATTTTGTGGCATAGTTCACCATTTGTTAGGCCTTGTTTGTAATTAAAATTAAATGCCCCTCGCCTATTACATTTTATTCTGTGTGTGACAAAAAATACTGCCCAGGTGGCAGTTAAAATTAAACAAACGACCAAATAATACTAAAATTGCATGCACAGCGCGATTAACATATCAACAGAAACTCAAAAAAAATGCAAGGAAAAATAACAAACAATGTCATAAACCCGGGGAAAATGTTTCACAGCAAATTTTCAGCTCGGCATTTTCAGAGCAGCAAATGCAGCGCAAGAATATATATCCACAATGCCCACCATGGTGCACATTTGCGTTCAAGTTTCAAAAATTTATGGCCCAAGTACAAGCGCTGTTTGGCAACAAAGCCAGCCAGCGAGAAACCTTCAAAATATGTATATACCCCATATATATATATATACAGATGAATATATACCCATAACAGGAAAAACAAAAAATTCTCGTGCGGCCGTCGCATAAAAATGAAAACTACGTACTAATAAGCAAAAAACAAGGTGAAAAAAGGAGAAACTAACATTGTTAGCAACAAGGAAAATGAAAAATATCAAAGTCGAATAATGGGCATAATATTTTGGGGAAATCGAAATACTCTTCAATTATTGGAAAAACTATAACTTAAAAAAATAATACTTTTTAATGAAATTTAATTATATTTTATTACGGACTGTAAACATACCAAAATAAATTGACTAATACGGATCTATATTTTTGGGACTTATAAAAATTTATTAATAAACATAATTAGAAAATCAAAGGTTTTATTGAAATTTAATAATGTTATATTAGAGATTATAAATATTATAAAAATTCCCTAAATAGTATATATATTTTTGCAACAGATATATATATTTAAATCAACATAAGTAGTAAATCATAATACGCATTACTTCGAAATAGAACATACAATTAAATCGCATAAAGAAAACTAATAAGGAAACTGTCATATTCATGGCCTCCTATTCGGCACGTCCACTTATCCTTACATATATCCCCAACAGACTCCATCAACAATCTGTAATACCTACTTTCCAAGGGCATTTCATAAAGCCTGAGAGACCAAAAAAAAACACACACAAAAAAAAACCACAAACTTTTGTTGTAACCGCATCGCTTCTGTGCTCACGTATTTATGTCAATGTTTTGTTTTAGTTGGTGGCGGCAGTCTTGGCCACCTTCGACTCCTCCCTGCTCCCAGCTCCCAGCTCCTGCTCCTCCCTGCTCCTGCTCCTGACACGCCTCCCTACCAGCCGCCCACCGGATTGCATGTCGTGCCCACTTGTACTACCTTTGAACCCATGGCGAAAACAAGAAGTGACGCCCCCTCTGAACCCATTTCTGGTGCGGGTCGCAGGGGGAACCCCCATTGCCTCCATCTGCCTTCTGTTCGGGAGTCGAGTCAGCTTTATGTGATCAACAACTTGTTTTGTTCTTATTCAAGTTGAATGCGAAAATTGCAGGAGTGGATTTGAAGGCAACAACAAGCGTTGAACTACAAGTACCAAAACGTCAAAGCCATGCAAAAAACACACAAAGCACATAAAGAAATGGAGTATTTAAAAAATTAGCCAACATCTTAAAACGATACGTATAAAATGAATACAAGAAAAAATTAAGGATATAATATATATAGTTAAATTGAGTTCCTACGATTTTTGGTAATAAAATTAATACTAAAAATGGCAAAAACAAATTTACAAAGAAATGCGGTTTATGTATAATTAGCACTCAACCTACATATTAAATTCATTCAATAAAAATTAATGAACTATAATTAAAAATATAATGTAGTACCTAAGATTTTTTTTAAATAAAAGAATAATGAGAACTTTCTCACATAGTCCAACATTTTCTTTGCAGTGCATTCAATTTCTTTTGTAGTTTCGTGCAGGCCCCGAGAAAAACTTTTTCACCAAGTTTTTTTCTTAAGTTTTTTTTGTTGTATTTTTTTATGCTTTTATTTGAATAACCGCCTTCATAAAAATAATGTGCTGCTGTGTTCTTGCAGCTCCAAATTACAAATGCATTTCTTGTTTCGCCCGCTTGATCGAAATTTAGTGGCGAAACTTTCAGCGGCCTATAGCCGCCGTTGCTGCTAAAACTGTGTCACACAAAAACAGCCAATTAAGTGACATTCGATTGGTTTGCATAGAGGGGCGCAGATTGGCCGAGCCACGCCCCAATCATAAATATAAACAACGCGAATGTGGCGACGGTGATGACTTTGCCATCTAAAATGGAAATCTACCTACCGGTAACAAGAACATGCATATTTTCCGGCTCGTGTTGATTTTCCTTGCCAGCCTTATTCCTTCGTGCTGTGTTTGCTTATCAAGTGCAAATGCATGCGGGACCCAAAAGGAAAATGCAAAGCGGGAAAAACCTGGAAAAACAGCAACAGCAGTAATATCAACAAAGAGCACAGATAGGCAGCGAAATAGTGAAATAGCGAAATACTGAAATAGTGAAACAGCGACGTGTTGCTCAAGAAAAACGAGTTGTTTCCGGCCCTCAAACACTTCTGATTGCAGTGCCCGAAAAACGGCACAGGGAAAAATATATATGTTATGCAGGCGTATGCTGTAGTATTCCTTGGCGAAGCTATAAATTTAAATGCAATCGCATTAAGAGAGCAACAAATAAGGAAATGCAGGCATTCCCGAATGGGATTTCGGATCCTGCAAATTTATGTGGCATATTTTATGGGGTTGTGAACTGGGCATGTGAACTTGAACTTGCACTACAAAAATATCACATTCGCGATTTAAATTCAGGTGTGCTTTGGGTAAAGTTTGTAAGTTGATATCCTTTAAATCTCTGACTATTAAAAAGAATTTTGCAATATTTTCCCCTACCATTTCTGACTCATACTTTTCCCTTTATTTTCCACATAATTTATGAATATCATTTAATATCATTTCACCATTGTCTTTATTTTGTTGTTTTGTTTAGCATGTTTTATTTAAATTTATATAAAGATATAAAAGGTAAACTTTTATTAGATTTTTACATTTGTTATTATTTGCCACCTGTAAAAAATATAACAAGTCTCAGCGGAATAGCGATATTCCTTAAATCTCTGACAATCAAAAAGTATTTTATAATATTTTCCGCTGGCAATATGTTTTTTCTGACTCATTCTTTTTCCCCCATAATTTCTTAATATCTCATATATTATTAACAATATTGTTTCACCATTGTCTTCATTGTGTTGATTTGTATTGCATATTTAATTTAAATTTATTTAAGGCAAATAAAAATAAACTTTTATCAGATTTGTATATTTGTTATTATTTGTCAGTGGTAAATAATTCAACAACTCTTAGGAGAATGCCATGTAAGCTGCATTGTTGTGCAATATTTTATTGATTGTGTTTTAGGTATTTTACATATTTAATTGAAATACACTTTGATTCGGTCAAATTGTGATTCACAATTTGGGAACAGCCATTTTCCATCTAGTTGTGTTTACTACAATGATGTTGACAAGCGCCGGAAAACAAGTTGGAAACTTCAGGCAAATAAAGCAGACGCAAAACAAAGCTCGATGCAGATTCACTCGTATTTAATTTAATGCATTCTGGCCATCAACATCGCCATTGCAATAAACTTCCAGCCATTATTATTACTTTTCCAAAAGTTCTCTCTCTTTTTCTTCAATATCTTGAAGTCTCTGAAGGCGAACTTAAAGCAAATAATAACTGAGACAGACAGACAGCCTTGGGCTAGACAATGGCTCCAAGGAGCTGCTCACAAATTAGTGAGCAATCAACTGGGGGACTTGGTCAGCCTCGACCAATTCAAAGAGCCGCTCATCACTCAAAGCCTTTTACTGGGCCAACTTTGTCGTGGGCTTATTTATGCCCGTCTGCTGCAGGAGCCATGAATTGACTTTGTGGCTTTTGGAGTTCGGCGACATGCCAAAACCGGGAAAAGCCATCCTTTTGAGCGGGCATAATGCGCCCGACAATCTGTCCAGCCCCCCGATCTCGGGGCGTGTGTCAATGCCAGAGACAACTACATTGTTGCCACCCGATTCACGACTGCGGCTGATGCTGATGCACTTGATGCCAGGCGGCGCACAATATGTCTTTTGATTTCCGCAGACTGAGAGCTAACCAAATGCCAACCGCAAGCCACAAGATTGAGGATGATTTGAAAGCAATACACACAGCCCGCCGGCTTGCCTTGGAGCCGGCGATGGTCCGACATTCCTCCGGGGGCGGAGAACCGATGTGGAACCGATGTGGAAGTGTTTGAAAAAGCATTTGCATTTGCATGCGATGCTGCACACAGAAAGTAGCTTGAAGCTGTTACCACAAAACTAAAACTTTATCTAGCTATCATTTTTTTTTTTTGGCTTTTGTTTTCCATTAAAAACATTTGAATAATAAACAATAACAAAAAACGGTACTTATTTGATACAAATGCATTGAGTAAACATCTAACAAGTTCTGTACAAAATAAACTTTGTTCAACTACATTGTTATTATTAGTAACAGAAAACAATATACACAACAAAATAATTTAATGTCGAAATTGTTATTGGAATTGATAGCAATTTATATCACAAGAAACTGCTTAATAATTGTTATCATAAATATTCAATCTAAAAAGAATTAGTTTAAATTTTCAAAGTTCAAGAAAAAAGCCATATATATAATTATATGTTGAGTAAACAACAAGTACCCTACAAAAGTGTACTTTATTCACCTACATTGTTATTATTAGCAATAAATATAATACACACATCAATTTGGGCCATATAATTTAATGTTCAAATGGTTATTGGATATCAATTTCTATCACAAGAAACTTCTTAATAATTGTTATCATAAATATTCACTCTACATTTTTGTAGTTCAAGCAAAGGCAAAATATATTATTAGATATAGTAAGTAAAGGAGCAATGCAATCAGAATGCTAATACGTGAACAGTCAGCCCTTCAGAGCAATGCCAAATAAATGCATGCCAATGCGAGCACAAATCAAGTGCCTCCCACACGGCGTATACGCAATAATCGCATGGCAATATTGCCGGAATACTTTGCATATAAATTGAGGCCTCACCTATGCTAATTCATGCATAGCAAGTGCAGTGTTGACTCCTGGAGGCCAATTGTATCCGAAATCCGAAAAGCTTTTAATTTCTATTTATCTATGCAGATGTCAGGGCTAATTGATTTTCGCAGGGTTCTGCAATTCTGCAATTGTTTTCTTGATTGCTTCGGCCCCCCGGAAAATATACCCCGAATGCTTGTTCAATAATTTAAAATTGCAATTTCGATATTCGAAATGATGTGTGGATACTTGGATGTGCGCTGGCGATTTCGTTTTTATGTGCCTGTTTGTGTGCACGTAATGCACATAAAGTTGCGGATGCCAATTCGCAGGACACGGCACACACGGCGGATACTTAATACGCACGTATGCAATGCGTGACTGCTGCAAGGCGCCAAGGCTAAGGGATCCGAAGGATGCACAGGATGTGGCTGAGGATGTGAGTGCGAGAGTCCAGCAAAAGAAATCAACTTAAAATGTGCAAATTGTTTATACTGCCGACCCCTCAGCGGGCAAACACAAACATATTTGCAGAGTGTGCAATGGGCTGGGTTAAAGTATGTGCCGGACATTGAATAAGATTAATGAAGGTTTTGCTTCTGGTCTGCTCTCGTTTTTATTTCTTCGTTATGTATGTTTGGTTTCGGGTCGGCCGCCTGCTGCGGTAACGTGGTCGGCCTCAGGATGATGCCAGGACCCCTTTTTCCCTCCATTTCCTCCTGCTGCTAAAATATATTTTTGCAGTCGGCCTCTACTTGTTCTGCGGCTGCTGTAAACGAAAAACATATTTCAATGATGCA